>LUGF01046393.1:160871-175113 GCA_001625245.1 Calycopis cecrops | reverse complement strand
TAGTAAGGCATGTTTTAAATTTTTTTTTGATATAATAAGGCAAACGAGCAGCCGGAGCCATTTTCATGACTACCGACGCCCACATACATCCGCATAGAGGCTATACAGATGTGCTGCCCTCCTTTCTCCTCCCATCTCCATGGGCCACCGGCTACTTACACACCGCACGAAACGCGACAGCACACAGCTGTCACTTTACGCCAGTCTCGTGTAAGCGAGAGGTACCTCCCCGGTCGTGCCGGCCCAATTCGACTGCATGCAAGCATGCAGTGTGGCACTAACTCTAATTAGCTAGCTAGTAGTAACAAAGTACAATGTAATTATAGAAACCGATTTTGTCGCGATGGATGAAGAATGAGGTATCAGAAATTCTGTGCGTCAGATCTGACACGCAACTGGAGTTTACTCTTCAAGAACTCATTTGATACTGAAGTGAAAAGTGTGCAAGAAGTGTCAGCGATCTAAGCGTGGTAAAAAGTATAGCGTTACCCTGATTACCAATGTTTCACATGATTTTGCTCTGTTTTTCATAACGCAGCGAGCGGTAAGGATCAAATTGACTAATGAATGATTAGCTGGTTAGTTAGAAACGAATATTGTGTGGACATGTGGATGTTGATAATAACAATCAAGAGATAATAATCTAAGGCGAAACTCTCCTTTTTCCATTGTCCACCCAACCTGTACTTCAATAAAGGACAATGCGATCTTTCTCTACACCCATATAATTAGATTGCACGGATCATTAACACTGAATAAAAAGGCCATTCATTAAAAACAAAGCACGTTAATAGTTTAACGTTAACGCAGAGCTAAAGAAATCAATAACGCCGACGTCATAAGCTCGTTACAGTACAAGGAGTATATTATAATACCAAGGACGTGTTCTGTCCTTGCCCTAATAAAGCCCGTCACACACGTGGCTATAATATATATTACTAGAAATTATAGCAAGGCATATTAGGATATATTTTCTAAACAAAAGCGGAGCGCATCCGCGTGCATATTATGTTTCGATCCCGTGCAAATATCGTGATGAAAATAGACATTGGCATTGGTTTATTAATCTGTGACATTGGTGGATTCTCAGATTTACCCAATGGGCACACGAAATTTCATGAGAATCAGCCTAGCCGTTCAGGAGGACTATTGTAACTACTATTGTTTTTTTTAACAATTTTAATCAAATTAACAATTTAAAAAAAAATTATCAAAATTATAGCCAGACATACGATATATTTTCTATACAAATATTCAAGTGACCGCACACGTAGCTATAATATATATTTCCATGACGTCACCAACGAATGCCGTAATTTATATTATCGCATATTAATATATAGGTATTAACGGCTGACCATCAATGAAATGAAGGCCAAAATATATATTATAGCATCGTATGCGACGGGCTTAATTCATAATACCAAGGACGTGTGTTCTTGCCTTGTCCTAATACCGGTGGAGCGCCATATAAATATAGAACGGGCGGAAAAAATGCCGCTCGTTGGTGTATCCCAGGCTCACCTGGCACGGTATTCTAGCAGGCGCCATTTTGGATTACCTGTTCTTCATTTGAATTATATTTTACTAGACGTACTCAGGTTTCACTCGCGGGTAAGTAAGCTATACTAATACTATCAAGAGTATATTTTTGATTGTTTTGAATATACTTCCTTCCAAGCCACTAGGACCGATTTTAACCATTCCTTCTATAGAAATCTAGATTATCAGAAAGTAACATAGGCTTTATTTTGTTATTAACAAAACCTAAAAATGTGGGTACCGGTCGATATATATTTTTATGTTAATTAAAATTTATAGTAGGTACTTTAGATATTAAATATGTTTGGTATTTTTTTCGAGAAAAGCAAACATACATGTAAACTAATAAAATAAAATAATTATGAATATGTAAGTGGCGAAATTATTGATCTAAAGTTTTTTCAAGGTATTGGAGGCATTTTTACGTTTAATCCTATTGTAACTATTCTAATAACAGTGGATATATCATCCACAACAGCCAGAGGAAGCCAGGAAAATTCGACGAAAAACCATGAAATGCATTCTGAAAAGACACTACTGTCAAAAATAATCCACCAGCACAACAATAATGAATAAGTTATTTATAATGATACAATATTCCGAATTATAGAAATGAAAACAGCCAAAACTGTTGGTACAACAATCAATAACCAGCAGCGATAAAAACTTAAGCACAACACGAAACAATGCAAGTAAATGAGCTTGCAAGTTCAGAAGCTGCACGAACGACGCAACGCTCTTAAGAGTATAGAAAGACGAGATAGATATAAAATAAACACTTATTTCATATACATATGTCATATAAGTTAAAGGAAATCAACACGATCAAAATATATTTGCATCTCTTCTTATTAAGCGCGTAAACTGACTTGAACTTGAATAATTGGTTATGATCTCAATAAAGAGTTCTAGAGATATAGATGTAGAATATAAAGGAGAAAATAAAATGCAAAAATATAATAAATTAATTGATATCGACAGATGACTATCAACTGATAGAATGTTTAAACTTGACATTAAAAAAATATTTATAAAAGTTTTATAGGTTTCAGAATTATTGGGTAAACGCGTAATTTTCGCTCACGAGCCTAGCAATGAATAAGCTATTAAAACTGTTAAGCGCAAAATGAAACAATGCAAGCATCTTACAATCGCAAATGAGGTTGCAAATTCAGAGGCTGTTATGTTAACGAACGCCGCTCCCGCTCATTTACGTTCAAAACGCTGTAGACTTAATATAGTGCCCGGTTAATTGCGTCAGAGGCACACGAAATGGCCAATGAAGCGGCAAATAGCCCTTCTGCTCTATTTGAGGCCGACATAAACATTGATGGCTCCACCCTAAGAAGATAAACTAATTCCATGAATTTTATTCTACGCCGGGACCCGTGAAAAATGAATTTTGAGCTTCCCTGCCTGAGTAATTGAGGTGAATAATTTACTTTTTCTGGCTTTTTTATTGCTTATTTCGGTTCTTGAGCTCCAATTTCGCTGTATTAGGATTGAGGGCCTCGTTATTGGGCACTTACTCGTGCTTAGGAGACTTCGTTACTGATGTAACGTTGTAATTTGTTATATAAATGGTAATTGAAGTTAAGGTACTTTAGCTATCGGTAATTTCATTATGGTCATCAGTCCTTTTGCTTTCCTTTTCTGCTTTTGATTTTCGATCGACGCTGATATCGAGTTTCTTTTTTTATTTCTTTCTAATTTTACTAATAATACTTTTTTGTATTTCCAAAATTTCGATGTACTGTTTTTTATGTATCAAACTAAAGCATTTTTATTGTTAGTTTTATAAATGCAAACGTTTATATGCATGTCTGTTATTCTTTGAACCAAAAATTCCTTGACAGCACTACTGAACAGATTTGGATGAAACTTAGCACATAATATAGATAACAATCTGAAATAACATAAAAATATTTTTTAAGCTCAAAAGATTTAATTTAAAAATTGCCTGTGACTAAATTATACAATATATATAAATAGTGAGGCATTTTTTTTGTTTTATTCTAAATCTACCAATATTTTTTTAATCTGTTAAAAATTTACATGGGTAGATTTATTGAGAATATTTTAGAGCAAAGAGAATATTTTCAAGTGAAAGTATGCCCAAGTAGCAGCTTATGAATAACTTATGATCTACAGTGCTCTATAAGGTGATGTTAACAATAATAGTAACAGATGCAAGATGCTTAAAGCTATTAACACTTATTTAAATCTAGACTCATCGCATTATAGCCTTAACGACTCAATCGCGTAGGTCCAAAATCGATTACAATTTGCGCCTTGGCTTAAAATAAATGGTTCGTGTTTGCGCGATTCCAAGTTGCCAATTACGTATTGCATGAACTAAATTGACTGGTTTCCTGCAGATTGCAGGCACGAAATCGTTCCACTCCGAGTTTGAATATTCGATACCGTACATTGAATTTAATACTAGCATTAGGTACTATATGGGCAGGGTCAGTACTATATTTGGGCAGGATGCATTATTAGTAATTTTACTATGGATTTTACTCCGCAACAATTCGAGGCCGGCAATACAAAAAGGACACGATTAGAACGAAAAAAAAAACGAATAAAATCGTGCGAAACATTGATCGTGTTTTAAAGCGCTCACTTCGCTTGTATCTCTTTCGCAAATTTCACTTTAGAATCTTTATCGTTCTTACCTGAATTTTAAAGTAAGCTAATTAAGAAGTCAGACTTCTAAACTAAGTTAGTTAAAAAGTCATAATCCTACTATTATTTTCAAGATTGATTACAACTTTTTAAGCCCTCTCTTTATGAAGGATCACTTAATTAGTTAAGAAAGGTTAGGCAAATGAATAGTTAATTCAATTAGATAATTTAATTTCTAAAATTTATCTTGTCTTCTATTAATCAGAACATTATTATTATTCTATATTACAAGCTGCCAATTATAACTATTCGTTCCAAATTAACAACATTCCCGTGCTACTAACACCGTTATAATGGAATGCAAACTTATTTAGCTTGTAACAACAACATTTTAGTTGTTGAGCTTACATGATCCAATTTGAGCAAATAGCGCGGAGATTCAATTAGAGTTGTGTAGCGTCGGCAGCCATGTCAGCAAATACAGAATTAGCAGTTCCAATCAATAACTATACACGTCCGTGTAATTGACAAGTTTCTCTGAGTTTGGATTATTATTGAATTACATTGGACATGTGCTTCTAGGACAATGGAACAATACGGTTTCAGAATATGGGGAATGACTATTTGCAATCAATAACTTTACATGTTTGTCAGAGTTTGGATTATTATTGAATTTCATTTGACATGTGCTTCTAGGACAATGGAACAATACGGTTCCAGAATATGGGGAAAGAGTATTAGCCCAGTTGCTAGAGGCAAATAAGGCTTAAAATTTACTGTAATTAGGTCCAGCAAATTATGCGCAAAAATGGGTTGGTCTGTTCACACACAATGAGAGAAAATTTAGTGTGTCATTTTTGGAGTTGCGGAAGACTGTTCAAAAATGGTTTTATAGGTAAAAAACAGTCTTTTTAAGATAACTAAAAAACAACAAACAATATCGATTTAAATTTTTTATCCTTTTAAAGTGATCATAATGTGGTCATTTTGCGACCTTAAACTTCAAAATCGGTCAACAAATTGTTTAAATAATTGAAAAAAAACATCAAAAACACGCAAGTTTTTAAATATTTTTATTTTTTTTTATAATGTTTTTGTACGCTTGTAACTGTGCATAAATATTCCTTTTAACAACTTACACGTACAATAATTTTTTTTTTTGAAAAATTTTTACAACTTTTTGAGTTATTGACAATAAACGCTAAAAAAAAAAGTAAAGTAAAAATTTATAACCTTTCCGTGGTTGTAGTCGTCTTATGGGTGCTTATTTTTTGCCTCTTGACTTATATTTTATTAATATGAAAAGTATTGTTCCAATTTCGATCGCTATCGTCTTTAAAATGGCCTCCGAAAAATGGTCCTTTTTGGTCCGCACGTTTTCGCATTTTGCCAAGGGGCAATTTTTCGTATCGATATGAAAATATATATTTGAGTTCCGACGACTTTTAAACTATTTAAAAAAAAAATTAAAGCTTTATCTCTATTGGGGGCGAAGATATTTTTTTTTTATAAAAATCATAATTTGTTTAATTATGAATATTAAGGATCGAAACTCAGGCTACCTCTAGTACGATACTTAAACTCTGCTATAAAAAGATTATTCACCAGAAAAAGTGTTTCCAGCAGTTGTTAATTAGCACATTTATTTATTCGAATTGTTCAGTTAATTTGTTATAAGTAATTTACAAAAAAAAAACTCTTTTTTTTCCTATAATTAAAAGTACGCATTGTTTGTTGTCTTTTAGTTTCCTCTAGCAACTGGGCTATAGTACGATACTTAATTACTCTTACTTATTACTCTGCTATAAAAATATTATTCACCAGAAAAAGTGTTTCCAGAAATTGTTAATTGATGTGTGTGACGTCATCACTGAAAAGTTTCAAATCGGCTCGCGGCCGAAAATTCTTCATATCTTACTCAAATTTAGGTCTTTTTTGACCATTTTTTTTAATCTGGGGTAGCGCGCTAAAATAATAACAACTAGCACATTTATTTATTCGAATTGTTCAATGATTTTTAGGGTTCCGTATCTCAAAGAGAAAAAACGGAACCCTTATAGGATCGCTTTGTTGTCCGTCTGTACGTCTGTCAAGACCTTTTTCTCTAAAACGCTTGAAGGGATTAAGCTGAAATCTTTGTCAAATACGGAGGTCAGTTACGTCTTGATGCCTTGAAAAAATCACACTTCTAAGTTAACGCAATAAAAAGTTATAGCCATTTATGCACAAATTTTGTATGAAAACGCACTTTTTCGAAAACCTATAGGGTACTTCCCGTTGAGCTAGAATTCTGAAATTTGGCAAGAAGTAAGACCTTACAGTATACATATAGGAATAAATCTAAAAATTGGTAAATAAAATTTATATCACTGGAAAAATCATTACCAACTTATGCATGTAGTTCGTTTCATACTAAATGTATGCAAGCACCCGCATATATAAGTTTGTCGCAAGGAAGTGTAATTTTCTCAACGTCTATTACTTTTGCTCATACCTCCCGTTCCTACGGAACCCTCGGTGTGCGAGTCTGACTCGCACTTGGCCGGTTTTTTTATAAACAATTTACAAAAAAAAAATGTCCCTTTTTTTTACTATAATGAAAAATACACATTTTTTTTCTTTTTTGGACCAATACTTTTCATATTCAGAAAATATAAGCCAATACGCAAAAATAAACACCAATAAGACATATCTACAACCACAGGAAGGTTATAAATTTTTACTTTACTTTCTTTTTTAGCGTTTCTTGTCAATAACTCAAAAAGTTGTAAAAATTTTTCAAAAAAAATAATATGGTACGTGTAAGTTGTTAAAAGGAATATTTATGCACAGTTACAAGCGTACAAAACATTATAAAAAAAAATTAAAATATTTAAAAACTTGCGTGTTTTTGATGGTTTTTTGCGATTATTTAAACAATTTGTTGACCGATTTTGAAGTTTAAGGTCGCAAAATGACCATATTATAATCACTTTAAAAGGATAAAAATTTTAAATCGATATTGTTTGTTGTTTTTTAGTTATCTTAAAAAAACTGTTTTGTACCTATAAAACCATTTTTAAACAGTCTTCCGCAACTCCAAAAATGACACACTAAATTTTCTCTCATTGTGTGTGAACAGACCAACCCATTTTTGCGCATAATTTGCTGGACCTAATTACAGTAAATCATTTTCCTCTAGCAGCTGGGCTATATTTGCAATCAATAACTTTACATGTTTATCAGGGTATGGATTATTATTGAATTACATTGGACATGTGTTTCTAGGACAATGGAACAATACGGTTCCAGAATATGGGGAATGAGTATTTGAAATCTATAACTTTACATGTTTTTCAGAGTATGGATTATTATTGAATTACAGATTGGACATGTGCTTCTAGGACAATGGAACAATATGGTTCTAATATAAATAAAATAAGTATTTTGATTCAACTTTACATATTTATCAGACTGAATGGTTATATATTTAAAAATAAATAGGACATATTGCCCTTTGTTTGAACATAATGAAACAATAAAAGATAAATGTGAAAATAGTATAAAAAACGTATATTACGTACAAGTATAATGTGGATTCCCATTAATTATAATAAGAGATTAGGATTTTTGGTATTTTTAAGTCTTGTTCAGTATATCAGTATACCGGAATTAACTGAAATTCTAAAGTTGTTTTGTTTTTCCCAGTTTGTTTCCTTCTAGATATAAAGCTTTACTTATTAAGTTTGTTTTAAATGATTGTTGCTTTTATTGTTGGTCAAATGATTGTATAAACATGCTTAAGATTATTAAAGTTTAATACATTACTATCATATAACTGACGCAAAATACATTGTGCATCATATCCGAGAAACACGCGAGGCAAAATAACGCGTCCCACTTACGTACCATATTGAGGAGGGAGATAACGTATCTCCTTTATAAAAATGTTCGGAGACGCGGCATCAGATGCAAAAAGAAATAAACGAAGACATATCGCTGGAGTTCTCCGACTTGTCACGGGCCGTTTTAAATGACATGCAAGATGCTACTTTAAAACATCGTTTTCTTTTATATTATCTCTATTGCTGTGATTTTCTCACCATTCCACCATCATTGTGCATCGAGTCTACTGTTCTGATGATGAAATATCCTGTATCAGCTGACCTTTAATAAATAAAATTAGGAATAATGGGATGATAGCTGCATGTAAAATAACGGTTTTGGTTGTTTGAACTCGTTTTCAAGAGTTCCAGCTGCAGATGTGCAGAAAAGTAAGGAGAGTAAAATAAAAAAAAGAAAAATGGTTAGTTAGAATATAGTAAAAGGCGGAAAGGAACCCTGATATATAACTAGTCTAGCTATAAATTCTGTTACTGGATATTTATATACATTAAAAAAAAACATTAATTTGAGTTTAGAATATGAGAATCTATGATAAAAAAATATACTTCATTCCGTTATTGTATTTTTTTTGTTTAGAAATTATTTGTTTTGATAATAGAATGGGGCAATAATAAAAGAGGGATTGCAGAAAGTAGGTTAGGAGCCAGCCAACATTTTTTATACATTGAAAAAGCTAGGGATTAGCCAAATATTTGTGTAATGTACCATCCAAAGGTACACTGAAACCATGTCTGTTGATGATCGTGAGAGATCCTTCCGATCGAGGTCTATTCGAACAAACAAGGCAGACAAGGTCAGAATTCGTCAAAATCCCATAAGCAAGCAGAAAATTCTTTCTGGAGAAATGAGAATCCCACCTTATACTTAAAGTATCCTTATACTTTCTCGGATTATCAAACAAAAGTTAGGTCTATGGGTTAACCAGATATACACAGGACATACCTAAAACCATATTGAAAGATGGAAATAGCTGTTATTCCGATACGCGGACGAAAAACAGAAAAAATATTTTTTCAGAGGATTTTTTTTACAACCGAGAAGCACTATAAAAAATAAAATGATCGAGTGTATGCACATAGCTGGACTAGACAAATTTCAGCGAGGCCATCATCATCATGATTTGGTGGCTTGTCTCCTAACAAGGGGTTACACAATTCCATTTTTGTAAAAAAGGAGTGAAAACTTCACCCAGAGCGTATGAAGATAACGACTTAGAAGCGGAAGTTAAACCACTCAACACCTTATTCAAAAACGAAGTGTGGACATTCCAAAAGGGTTTAGCTCCGGGCTATAAGGCGCGCACCCAAATTTGGTTTGAGCAAAATGTTCCAGACTTCACAAAGGCTGATTGACTGATGTTTGGCCTTCAGCTAGTCCCGATTTAAACCTTTTGGAATATAAATTGTGGTCACCCAAATATTGAGTCGCTCAAGAAATCTTTCGAGGCAGTGACTAAGTTTCCAATGGAAAGCGTGCATAAATCCATCGAGGAATGGCCCGTAAGTTTAAAAACGTGTTTTTAAACTAAGGATGCACTCTTTGAATAACTAATTTAGTACATTAACATATCTTTTTCACTCTATAATCACATATAAAATTTTAAAATGCAATTATTTTTTAGAAATTTTTGCATATTTTCTTTGTAACAGAACTAATGGCTAGACTAGGTAGATATACATATAGAGATGAAACCAAGAACTGACATTCTCATATTATATTCTTCTTCAGGCTTCAATCGTGGCTACTTGAGATAAATATAAAATGTTTGTAAGTCTGTGGGATGGGATATTTGGATGACCTAACCGTATGGAGGAGTAAATATCTTGGTTGCTGGCCATAAAATAAGCTCTCTCCAATAAAATGGAGGGTTGATATCCATTTTCATTGTAAGTTCGTCTTTTGTAGTTTACTAAGGGAGACCAATAGATTTCTTGCTTTAAATAACTATAAGTAAATAATTAAATAAGCTCGATTAAAAATATGTCGGTGAATCTGTAATCTGTGTCTATACATATAATAAAACAGTAAAATTCGTGTGTCTGTGCATTGAATATATTTACGAAAAAGTGATTGGGGCGATGTTAAAGTAATAGTAGAACACTTTTCAATGATTTTTAATTTTTGTGTTTGTCGGTTTGTCCGGGCTAATCTCCAAAATTACTGGACGAATTCGAATGAAATTTTTTTTGTTGTGTAGGTACTAAGCCTAGTCAACATCAAAAACACTTTTGACTGCGGTAAAATTGCTCATTCCTACGGGAAATCGGAATTTCGACACTGCAAGCAAACAATAACAAATCACTTTGATAATAATATAACTACGCTACGCGAACGAAGTCGCGGGCACCAGCTAGTATATTATAAAGAAGAAAGATTTTTTGTTTGTAAACTACTTAGGTAACTGATTTAGCCATTGTTCCACTAACAGAAAGCTATATTATCAGCAAGTAATATACGCATTGATTGAACAATTTCGATTTTTGACGTCCAACGTCCACGGCTACAAGTATATACGGTATAAGTTATAATATAGGTTTTAAAAGGTCGCCACTATAAAAGTGTCAAGTAGCTATTTACTTGGCTTAACTACCACACCATCATCATCATCAGCAGACAGAGCCAGCCTCCCTCGGTGATCGCATCAGGTCTCTGTCAAAATCTGCTTGCATTTCTCCAACTACCAAGGAAATACTTACCAACAACAAGGAAGGAAAACAAGCATACGGAGTCATTTTCATGACTACCGACGCCCATAGATATCCGCGTACAGGTTATACAGATACGTCACCTTTTTTCCTTCTCCCTCTGGATGGACCACTGGATACTTATTGCTGACACACCGCACGAAACGCGACAGCACAGCTGTCACTTTACGCCGGTTTCGCTTCGGCGTGGCACTTCCTCTTAGTAAATTACTCCTAAACAAACCCAGTGATGAGCCCCAAATTGTCATTCTCTGCGTCTTACCGCAAAATAGTCTTGAAGTAAAATGATATAGACGCTGGTCGCAAACTCAAAGTCGTCGGAAACTCAATTTTGTGTAAGCACAACAAGATTGCAACAACGTCGGAGCTAGCTACATTGTCTTACTTTTTTATTCACTTACGTATCGTGTTCCTTAACGACCCCTTCCGAGAGTTTCTTTGCATATATTTCCGCTTCGATTTTATTTACCCCGTCACCCTATAAAAGGGGCGCAATGTGTTTGACGGAAGTGTTTGCTTCTGTAGTTGTTTGGTTTCATCGTAGTTTCTTGTTTGTCAAATTCGATTTTTTATTTCGTGCTCGTTTTGCGACCTATAATGTGTATTGTTCAACAATTTTGTTCTTATGGTAAGCAGCTGGGATCAGGAATAAGGGTCTGATTTTTGCGGCTTATTTTGAGTATTCTCGAGGACATGGGGCATTCTTCCTTTTACAAAATATTTTTGCCGAATAATTATTATTTATTTAAAGTGCTCTCTGAGGCACGGACCCCGTGGAGTGTAACATCGCCAACTTCCTGACTCCGGACTGTTATTATAAATTGAAAAATCTAATTAAGAATTTTCTGACCTGGGAATCGAACGCGAGACCTCACGTCTGTTTGAACATGCTTAACACTAGACCACGAGACAGTCATATTTAATAAACATGCTCATACTAGCTGCGCCCCTGAAGTAACAAACAAACATACAAACTTTCGCATTTATAATATTAATAAGATGCTCATATGCTCGTATTGTATATTAATTGTAAACCTCTTCTTTGTTACAGGTACGTTAAAACGAACGAAATTTCAGGTATTTAACCCTCAGCATAACGAGAAAAAGAAGCTAACAATTTTCAATCCAAGGCTTCCCGCAATAAGGATGTACAATAAATCCAATAAACTGGCGAGCAATTGGCGAGCGGTCGCCGGAGTTTTTTCACCGGCCCCACAGTTTTACAGCCCCGGCGACCCCGGTCATAACAGTGAATTATTGAACGCGCCTCGTGTACTGAAATCACCTGCATCAACTAATACTTTTATAGTCCCCGTTGAGTACTGCTAATGGGTTATATAAAATATAATTTGACATTTTGATGGTGCAGTCCCCGGGGTTTATTAAATTTATTTTACTTAATTAAATAATGTGTTGTGATATCAAAGTGATGAAAGAAGTAGATATTAATAACGACTATTGTTTTTTTCCTAAAATGTTGAATGTCTTTTTTATAATAAGGGGTAAAAGAGCAGTTGGTGCCAATTTCATGACTACGGATGCCCGTAGACATCCGAGTAGCTCCCCGGTCGTGCCGGTCCAATTCGCCTGTAGTACAGAGTGGCACTACCTCTTGCTACTTTGCTCTTGGTCACAATGGCATAATAATTTTAGGAAGAGGTAGTGCTACACTGCATGCTTGCATGTAGCCGAATTGGGCCGGCTTACACGTGATGTGACAGATGTGCTGTCGCGTTTCGTGCGGTGTGTAAGTAGACCGTGGCCTATGGAGGTAGGAGGAGAAAGGAGGGCAGCGCATCTGTATAGCATCTATGCTGATGTCTGTGGGCGTCGGTAGTTATAAAAGTGGCTCCGACTGTTCGTTTGCCCTCTATACCATAAAAGAAACTATTAGAGTAGTACACTTCTCCTAGACATCTTATTTAGTTTGTTTTATTACGTCTGTCATCTGTGCCCAAATACAAACAATAACAACTTTTAAGTTGCAATGTAAGTTGAAGTTATTAAAGCAGGTACGTAAGTCCACTTAACTCTATCACTGTCTCGGTTACTTTAATAAAGTTGGAGCGCTGAAAAGTTAGCGCCTTTTGTTACATATAAGAACAGGGCATCTTTCGTTGTCTCTGAAATCTGATATAAAAATGTTTCTCCTTTAACTTTTTTATCTGCGCATTATTTAAGCAAAAAGTAATATTAAATTTTGGAAATGTGTTTTCGGATTTTTATATAAGGCTGTGTCCCAAGTAGGCAAACTGTTAGCGGCCGATTGAATGAGCAGCAAATTTGTGACGAACTGAAATTCGAGTTAGCTGCAAACTCTGATCAATTTTCGTAGGTCACAAGCAAACTGTTATGTTTATTTTGCTATGAATCGGCCTCTAAATGAGACAGTCGGCGTACATAACGCTGCAAGCAGCGTAAATCGAGCACAAAACTAGCAAACTGTGAACACTCCGTTTCAAATATATGAAAGGGCGGACTAAACCGATACGCCCCAAACTCAGTCCGCCACTAACAGTTTGCCTACTGGGGACACAGCTTAATAGTATTATATTATAATATAAGTTTAGCCCCGTGAAAAATCTTATCGGCATCGAAAAGAATCGAAATTGGCTATGAAACTATTTTCATGCAAATTGTGATTGACATAGTTGCCAAATTTCAATCAAATCTATTCAGTATTTGCGTGAAATAAGCACAAATGTACATACAAGCTTTCGAATTTACAACATTAATAGAATAAAAGAAAAGATAGATCGATTTGATATATACAGAGCTTTCTAAAAGAAAAGAAGTTGAGTGAAAATTCGATAAGTAATACCCAGTAAAAGCAATTCTATGTCGAATGTTAAAACTCTCGTATACATTATAGATGTGGTACTTGGGGCGATGATGCGTCCGTTCTTGGCTTCTAATGGCATTATAAAACTTTCATACCCGTTCTACGCTCTACCTACATTCTTAATGGGTCAATTTCTACCCCATGCTGGGACAAAATAGGGTAGGCCAGTTTTTGGATCCTATTTCAGTCACGAACCAACATAGTGACATTTTGAGGGTTCCGTACCAAAGGGTGAAACGAAACCATACCGTTCATCTGTCACCGGGCTCTTTCTCAAGAACTGTGATAGTTAGACAGATGAAAATTTCACAGAAGTATGTATATTTGTTACCCCAATAACAATAAATACTAAAAAATAGAATGAATCCATTTTTTTTGTTGGTTTTTGCTCGATATTAATAAATAACGAAACCCTTTCTGCGCAAGTCGGACTCACACTTGGCAGTTTTTATTCAATAGATTTCCTTTATTATTTAGTTGTGACATTTAGGATGGTTTTGATAAGAAGAAGAAGAATAAATATACTTTATTGTGCACACAAATAACAACAGTAATAATTATAACAATGGTATACTTAACGAATTTATGTAGGGTGCGTTGTTGAACAGTGAACCAACCATTTTTCTAAGTCATATAACTT
>LUGF01046393.1:105990-160282 GCA_001625245.1 Calycopis cecrops | reverse complement strand
AAACCCTTTCTGCGCAAGTCGGACTCACACTTGGCAGTTTTTATTTAATAAGTTTCCTTTATTATTTAGTTGTAACATTTAGGATGGTTTTGATAAGAAGAAGAAGAATAAATATACTTTATTGTGCACACAAATAACAACAGTAATAATTATAACAATGGTATACTTAACGAATTTATGTACACAAAGGCGGTCTTATTGCTAATTAGCAATTTCTGCCAAACAACCTTTGGACATAGGAAATATTATTTTAGAAATAATATTTGGGTAGCTAGGTAGGTAACACAGGAAAAAAAATGATGCCAAGATCCAAGTATGAAACTTGTAATGACTTGCATGTATAACTTCTGAAATAACAAATATATTTAAGCCTAAGCTAAGCGGTGTGTAAGTAGCCGGTGGCCCATGGAGGTGGGAGGAGAAAGGAGGGCAGCGCATCTGTATAGCCTCTATGCGGATGTTTGTGGGCGTCGGTAGTCATGAAAATGGCTCCGGCTGCTCGTTTGCCCTCCTATATCATAAAAAAAAAAAGCGCGGTGAAGAGTTATGCAGGTGGCATAACTCTTCACCGCGCTTCCTTCGCTTACGACGCGGCCGCTAGCACGTTTTTTCCCTCAAAATCGTCAAAATGTGCGTTATTACGGAGTTACTCCAGTCGTGTTTACCTGACAACACAGTTTTTAGATCGCTTCTCTTCCCGCCTTACAATTAAGAGGGTATCTTCAAGTCGAAAGGTCATAAAATTGATTACATCATTGTGCCTATAGGGGTCGTCAGTAATTGACCTCGGGCAAAGTTAATTGGAAAACTTGCTTCCTAATGCTGGTACGGAGATTAATGTTCACCTTCCATGACCTCTGTATTTTCTAATCTTTGACAAATACAATTTCGTTATTTAATGGTACTCGACATTTTAAAGTGGTATTTAATACGTGTAGATAGTTGTGTATGGTCTAGTAGCTGCAGCTGTATTCTTCGGTTATACATGCGTAAAATTTATTCACATACAAACATACATTTTCGTTTTTTTTTTGGTATGTATTTCAGAATGCAATCTGTTTGTGCTATTTATATCCATGCAGCAGTTTAAATACGTGAAAAAAAATCAAAAATAAATACATTGTTTTTTTAATGATATAGGGGGCAAACGAGCCGGAGGCTAGTGACTACCGCCGCCCATAGACATCCGCAAAACTCGGTGTCGTGCGGATGCGTTGCCGACCTTTAAGAAAGAGGAATGCTCTTTTCTTGAAGATCCCTAAGTCGTATCGGACAACTTATTTGTTAGTTTCATTTATAATTTTCGTAGAATGTCAAACATGCAATTTTAACATTATGTCATTTACTCAGAATAAGGGTACGTTCAGATGACAAGCGTTCAACGCGCGTTGAACGCGCGCTAAATTTTTGTATAGTGTTCACATGATCCGCGCTTGTCAGACTTTGAACGCGCGTTATCCCGGCCGCCATAGATTTCAGTAGAGTTCTACATTTGCCGGAGGTGGACGTAGAATCAGTTTTAGCGATGATTTTATACCGACGGCTAAGTCGACGCGAGAGAAGAAGGAGATATTGGGTCCACCCAATTTTGTCACACAGGCTGACTGAAAGCCAGTACATAATTTTGTTGCCAGTACATATTTCATCTATAAACAACTCCGTATTAAAAGTTTCGTTTTCCATTTCGGATGATTTCTGAACTAGCTGATCCCTAAAATGCGTATGTACACGTCGAAAGCGCGCGCTCATCTGAACGGTAACATAGAAAACCAACAATCTCAAAGCGCGCGTTGACGCGCGTTGACTACAGTCGAGCGCTAGCACTGCGTTCAACGCGCGCTTTTTTAAAACGCGCGTTAGCATGTGAACGGCCTGAACAAAAAGTATGTAGTTGTAAACGCGCGTTACCCAAACGCGCGTTGAACGCTTGTCATTTGAACAGGGTCTAAGCAAACACACAGAAAATATCTGTTTAGGTGTTGAGTGCTATAGAGAAAATGGAACTAATATCTATTATGCACGACCAGGGAGGTACCTCTCGCTTACACGAGACCGGCGTAAAGGGACAGCTGTGCTGTCGCGTTTCGTGCGGTGCGTAAGTAGCCGGTGGCCCATGGAGGTGGGAGAAGAAAGGAGGGCAGCGAATCTGTAATAGCCTCTTTGCGGATGTCTATGAGCGTCGGTATTCATGAAAATGGGCTCCGACTGCTCGTTTGCCACCTTTTATCAGAAAAAAAATATATGCGAAAGTTTGTATGTATGTTTGCTACTTTATATATCAATACTATATATACTTTATATATCAAAGATTATAAATTGCAATCTGGAGTGACGTAAAAAAAATCTCAAAAAATCAATGGTCTCCTTGAAATATATTTTAGGCTATTATTAAAGCGAGTCACCAGTTATAGCTAGTATTTGTATTCTTGCTAATGCTCATGTTAGTTCAGGTGCATCATTCTTGATGATCATGATTTGTCATTAACTAATAGATTGGTTTCGCCAATACCACGGAACAGGGCAATCAATAAAATGTATTTTGTGTTACATAAGTAGCCTTAATCCCTATAAACCCTTTCTCAATACAATTTGCGTTTTATAGCTGAAAAAATGTTATTACACTATGACCCAAGCAGCAAAATAACAATAAACGTAACAATTTTAACAGGAGATAGCCAACCGATATAGCCAATTAAGATACCTTTTTTTGGCATTGAAAACATCTAAGCATGTTTAAAACCTGTAAAAAAAACTACTACTATAAAAACATTCGGATAAAGTTAATAGAGCCACACTCCATGCATGTATACAGAATGCAATACCGAATTGGGCCGGCACTACCGGGGAGGTACCTCTCGCTTATACGAGACCGGCGTAAAGTGACAGCTGTGCTGACGCGTTTCGAGCGGTGTGTAAGTAACTGGTGGCCCGTGGAGAGAGCAGGAAGGTGGGCAGCGCATCTGCGGATATGCGGATATATATGGGCGTCGGTAGTCATGAAATGGGGTCCGAATGCTCGTTAGCCCTCTTATACTATAAAAAGAACTGAAGAAGAACTGCGTAGTAGGAATTAGTCCCTACTCCTCCTGTCTTGTTCGAAGTAAATCCGTTTCAGATCCTAATATAGTTTTAGAATTTACCTTAACAGTGGCGTAAAAGCACTGTCCGGTGCCGTGGAAAATTCACTAGATTGAGGCCTCTATTCTTATATAGAAAATCTTTTTAGCTCAAACAATGACGACCAGGCTGGCGCAGTGGCACAGAGCTCGGGTAAGCGGAGTATCTTGCGCCAGGGGTCGCGGGCTCGAATCTCGCCTAGGTCATGAATGTTTATCTATGTAATAAATGTACATATTTCCATAATAAAAATCTTAAATATATATAATTTCTTCAATTAATAAAATATATTAAAAATATTCCGTTGTCTAGTCCCCGTAACACAAGTCCTTACGGTACTTAGCACGGAGCTAGGCTAACGTGGTGATCCACACAGATATTTATTATTAATTATTATTTATAATGACGTAGTATTTTTATTACTTTATTGATTAAAATGTTAGCATGTTACTGCGGTATGCTAACGTTCCCTGTATAGTCTGGGCCCCTTTAGGGCCGGGCTACAGATTATTTTGTCTATTTGCTAGACCTCTGCTCTATGGTAAGGCCATTTTACCTTAGTAGCATAAGATAAAGTGCTAAAGGTAGTACATGACCAAGCAGCGAGGGAAATGGTGTAAAAATATACAAAACATTTTTTACTCAATATCAAATGACGTTATATGAAACTGATGCCGAAATTATTAAACACTTAAGTTGGGACGTGTCCTATTATATCGCGGGCGCCATTACAAAAGCCATCAAGGCTGAAGCGCGCGTCACTGTGCCTCTAATAAATTTATCTCGTCAGGGGGAATATTAAGCAAGTTTAGGAACAAATTACCAACGGCGAAGTTGTCGCACCTTCATAGTTGGAATAATTGCGCTCCTATTACGCGAAACGTCCTCCCCTTTCGCGTGTCGATAGCCGCTTTATTACTTGACGCCGTGCCAGGGCTCCTGGAATCAATAAGACATGTTCGAGTGCCCTATTGGTTGGCAAGCTTTGGTTGTTTAGCCGCAGATTTTGGTGCGATTCTCGGATTGGCAGTATATTTGGCAATTTGCAATTTCTTAATGTCAGTTTAGGAGACAGAAAGTCAACCTGAAGCATAGGCGAGCTTGTGAATCGGTCCTGCGACCGTCTCGTCAACTAGGTTTCCATTTCATATCAGAATTGGAGAATGCGAACTTGTCTTCTTACACAGTTATGGATTATCATGTTTTTTTATAGCATAAGGGGGAAAACGAGCAATCAGAGACTTTTGATGGCTACCGACGCCCTTGGACATTAGCATGATTGTTACGCAGATGCGTTACCCTCCTGTCATCCCCCCCAATAGGCCACCGGCTACTCATAAACCGTCATGCACCGTGCATGGTACTACCTCCTCCTATGCAGTATGGCACTACCTCTTTCTGCGATGTTCTGCGTACAAGGCCGTAGCTACTTCCATATCTACCGTATCAATATGGGACTCCTGCGCTAGAGGAGCTTTGAAGTGATATACATTGGTAAAACTGTTAAGGTCTCAGTACTGTCTGCTTATTATTCTCTAAAAATATGGCCGCCGTAGCCGTAAATACGGCCAGGAACACAATTTCACGTGTTTGGTCAGTAGAACGGTCCTCGCTCCGTCACCGGCGTCTTCAAGTGTCGCTTTATTAAATGCCGTTTTATCGCCGGCCGCGCCGTAAAGCCCGCCACTTCACTTTTGTAAAATAAAACTGAATTATTTCGTCGCGCCAGCTCCACGGGTTTTATCTAGAAAATTCGTTCGTAGTGTCTCGTTTTGTTTATTGCGCTGTTAAAATGCCGTTTTATGATGCTCTGTCAATTCATTACTTGTAATTGTGTTTTAGATTTACAACTTTCTCTATTGCTGGTGATTTACATCAATTTGTTGCTAACGATACTGATGATAAAGGCTTAGCAGTTTTCCGGGTATTTGCACAAGTTTTAGCAATTTTCTCTTTGACATATTAAACTGTGTGTTAGTGACACGCGTCCTGAGTTTACTGTCTAATAACGAACAGGATTCTGAAATTAAAAGTGCATTAGAAACTTAAGCGATGTAAGCGCGGTGTAGTATAAACTATACAGCCATAGTAAAATGAATAAAGCGCTACTCTGAGCGTGAAATATTTTATTAATTTTTACTCCTATAATTTTTAATCGCACGATAAATAACGTTTTTAAAGCGGTAAACTATTAACATATAAATATTCGCACGCAGATAATAATGTGGAAATAGAGAAAGGTTTTTGAAAATTGAACAGCCATGATGCCTATATTCCATTATATGAATCTTTATTAATATTCAAAGAGGAAAGACGAGATGTGAAAGAAAATATTGTATCGAATAGGCTTCCTACTGGACCCCGATTTCAACCTCCTTCACTAATAGAAAGCCACATCAGGAAATAATATTACGAGGCTTTCATGATTGAACAATTTTTAATTTTGGCGCCCAACGATTGGGCACGGTTCAGTATGATCATATTTATTTAATTTGTCTAAGATTTTGTTACCTTTTAATCCATATTTATGGAGGACTAGTTGACCAGACAGCCGTCGTCTTGTCAAAATATGTTGTCGTGGTAACGTGTAGAATTGTCAATCTGTTATTTTGCCCTACAATAGTGTATTTCAAGTCGAGATACCGATTGCAGCATCATATATATTGGTAAATTTTAGCCATTATGTTACCGAGGACTAATACCTATGTAACAAGAAAGTTTCATCAAAACCCGTCCAGTAGTTTTTGCGTGAAAGCCGCCGAAGACAGAATGACGTCTTCTACAGTTTTATTATATATCGTATATAGATTCTGTCACGATTCGACGTATGCAGGTGAAATTATTCCGTCTTCACACCAGGCTCGCAGCGGCTGTGAGGAGTGTCACTGGCGCCGTGAAACGGAGCATGTAGGTTAAGAGTCCTCGGCGCTTTGTTAGCACGCTCTAATCACTGCCGGGCCCTTAGCGGCACGCGACTCGAGGGCTCGTGGCGTAGCGTTTTGTGCTCTTCTTCGTCCTATCTCCTTGCGTTTTATGCTGGCCTGGTGTGTGCTGCCTGATTAGTTGCCTGTTTTGAAATAAAAAAGAAATCACTTCTTGATGTGCAAACGTGAAATTTTTCTTGTACAATTTGCTTTTCTTTCATTTTTGCATTTAATTTTTTTAAGTATAAGGGGCCAAACGAGTCGTCGGAGCTTTTTAATGACCACTGACGCCTAAGGACATTTCCATGACTGTTACACAGGTGTGCTGCTCTCCTTTCCCGCTCTTATCTGAAAACACCGTTTAGAAGAAGCATATTTTCTCTTCTTGCTAAAGTCAATGGACAAGTCTGACTGTCAAATCTTAGCCTTCAATGGGCCACCGGCTACTAATACATTACATGAAATGCGACAGCGTGCTGCCACGTTACGGCGGCGGTATCATACGAAATGAGAAATACCTCCCCCGACGTGCCGGTCCAATTCTTTACATGACAAAGCATGCTGCAACTAAATTATAATATTTATACTGTTCATAAAAACCTAGGAATATAGATATAGATTATTTCATTCTAATGTTCATAAAAACCTAGGAATATAGATATAGATTATTTCATTCTAAATTATTATTTTCGGCACACACCGCAAAATGACAGATTTTGGTTAAGTGTCTGTATATTCCCGTTTATACTTCTTTTGTAACATTAGCCAAAGTATCTTAATAGCTTTTAACTTAAAATATATCGCGAGAGTGATATTCTCCCTCCGGTAAAAATGACATTTTAAAAAGTCGATTCTCTGTTTGTTTCAATAATTCACTATGTCCAATAAAAAGGTTATCAAAATATAATGTGGCGCCTTATTGCACTAGCAAGTTCTAATTACAAAAGTTATGATTCGGAACGCAAGCGATCCAAACAGCAAATTCCGAGGTAGTAATGGAGTCTGTCCTCGCCAGAGGGGGGAGAAGTGGGGGGGAGGTGGGAAGGTGGCGAAACTCATTTCCTGGCTGTCGTCGGAAGCCCAGCCGGCCAATAAGCACAGAAAAATTGTATTCAAAAACGTCCGACTTGAAAACGTAATTTCACATTTCCTTGTGGTTTGTAACGTGATTCGTTTTTTATAACGAACCTTTTTTATGTCACTGAGAATATAATGAGATTTGAATTTGACGGTTTATTTGAAGGCAGCGCTTCTTCCCCTTAAATATTTTCCTGCGTCGTGTCTAGTCCATCATTTTTATTTCATGTATGATGATTATATCCCTATCTAAATAGGCACGACCTGAGAGGTAAGTCTAACCCCCCTTATTAATAAACATATAATAACTTTATCCACGTAATAACCTAGTAATAAACTGACATCTGGCAAATTCTATACTTTTATGTGTTTTTAATATGGAATTTGACAGATGTCAGTTTATTACTAAGTTATTACTTGGATAAAGTTATTCTATGTTTATTAATAAGGGGGGTTAGACTTGCCTCTCAGGTCGTGCCTATTTAGATAGGGATATAATCATCATGCTCTCTTGTTTCGTGAGGTATATTTAAAGTAGCCGGTGGCCTATGAAGGGGGCAGGTGGAAGGTCAGTGCATCTATACAAACGTATTTCTATGGGCGTTATTCATGAAAATGGCTCGGAATCCTCATTTGCTCCATACTATAAAAAAATACCCAAGGGTTGTAAGGTCTTTTGTACGAATATATCAGGTGTATTGTTTCATTGCAGCCGATTGTGGCACGATCGGGTTGCTGCGAATTAAGACTTATAGCTTTAATTCGCCCTCAGATTAACCGCAATAACATATTTGGTGGGAGGGGTGGAAATTGGCAAGGTTGTCATTAGTCCGGAGGTTCCAGGTCACAGTTCTGGCGCGTGGCCAGACTTGTTGGCAGCTACATATGTAGGACAGGGGCTCAACATAACGACTCGCCTTGCCGACTTCATTCGAATGTGTTTTTTTGTTTTCCAGTGTTTTTATTACCCCAAACGAGTGTTTTACAAAGCCTTGTGTCTGGTTTTCATATTGTATAAATCATTAATGAAGCAGACAATATATTACCAGGGGTCGACAAATTTTCGAGTCGGAGTCAAAATTAAATTTTTTAATAAGTCTGAATTTTTTGTTTCTATCAATAATTTTGATTTGCGATTTAAATCGGGAGCCTCCGATGGCCTGAAGATCGTAAAGACCCGTGTAACAACTAACAGCCAACAGGGGTGGCAACTGGCAAACGAGTTGAAGTGACTGACACAGTACTGAAAGATAAATGTATTTTTTAATAATATAAATGCTATTTGTGTGTTCCGTAGACATGGAGATATAGGTACCTACGTATAAATAATAACGTATGGAGACTCAGTTTCACTCTCAAAGAGCCGCAGATGCCGATCTCTATATAGACCAATGGGAGAGTATTTATAGATTCATTGAAAACGGTCCATGTCCAACAACAAATCGATACAGGCTAATAATGATGATGAATGGGCAATGCTCTTCGTTTAGTGTCGTCATTTAACGGCATAAGTCAACTGCGTTCCCACAATCGTAAGAAACGCGACTGCGAAGCTATTACTGCAACCCTATTCGGTTGAAATGTCACACGCTGTGAAGCAGTGAATAAATGTAGTTCTATTCTATTCTATTCTTACAAAAGTTGTTCTATTTAGGTTATTTCGGGCGCTGGATTTGATAAATTCTTTATTCCTCGTACGGCCGAGTTACGGACGAATATTACAGGCTACTTAACGTCACGCTACGGCCCTTAAGAGCCAAACAGGAAAATGTTTAGAAGTACAACTGACCGCCGTTCCGGGGATGATCATCGCTTGTAGAAATGTGAGGGAGAAGGCAGATTATGGCTCATCAGACTCTTATCCACTGGCGGGAACTGACCTTAATAGATCTACAATTCTACATGCATGTATACATGCATATCTGTCATAATATTGTAAATGCGTACATGCATTATCAGAAAAAGAATAATGTTTTAAAAGCGTATGTGCTATGTATGTAATGCATACACTATTGCATATCTACTTACATATATTGATAAATACTATACATTAATGTATGTGTGTAAGTAAATTTCTATGATACTTATTCGAGACATTCCCGTTTGTTACACACTTTGTATTTAGCGTCGACTTGTGACAACTGTTGGTCACCGGCCGAAACGTCGAGCTAAGGTAGCTTTTCGCTAGTATTTTTAATAAATTTCTACCGTGTTAAAACCCGTAAAGTAACAAGATTTCTACATTCCCAGATATATTGTATATATTGATTTCCAGGTTTGTGCGTATACTTCGTTTTGGGGGTATCAATACGAAGTCAACACCTCGTACGTTTAAACATTCGTCATAATTAATACATTAAATATTATTTAAACAGCCGCATTCTTTTTTTAAATTTTAACCGGATTCTTTATTTAAATTTATCCGGATTCTTTTTTTAACCGGATTCTCTTTTTTAATTTAACGTTAATCATTCTTATCACGCACAGTGAAGTGCTCAGCCTCATTACCGAGCCATTGAAGCCATTAACTCCGCGTGTCCGTCTTATAACTTGGCGGATAATTAAAGACGGTCTAGGCATTCGGCTCGACGGCTCCTAACATGTCGCGTTATATTTGGTTAAGTGCGAAAGCCTTTTAGTGATGTAACAAAATTCAATTTAAGACGTTTTATAATGATACCTAAATTGATTTTGTCGGAAGACCGTCCCATCGAAATAGAGGAAAGAACACTTAAGACTGCACTCACTTGTCCATTATAATATGTCCTACTAGCTTCCGCCCGCGACTTCGCCCGCGTGGATTTCGGACTTCAAAAATGATTCAAAATTTGTGTTATACTTATTATGTTATTCTGATATGAAAGCTATATTACTTTAAAGTTTCATGAAAATCCGTTCAGTAGTTTTTGTGTGAAAGAGTAACAAAAATCTTTACAAACTTTCGCAGTTATAATATTAGTAGGATTTTAACTCATAGGTACAAAAAGCATTTTATCAGTAATATAAGTATAATTGTCGCCTATATTTAAAAAAGGTCATGGGGTATAACTTATTTTTCTTCTTGGAGCTTGTTATTTCAAAAAATGTGACATGGGTTTCATAAAAGAATCGTTCCAATCGTATTGCTTTCATTGTAAAAATAATAGACTCAATACACATCCAAAATAAAAGCACAGCAATAAAGATAATATAAAAGAAAACGATGTTTAAAGTAGCATCTTGCATGTCATTTAAAACGGCCCGTGACAAGTCGGAGAACTCCAGCGATACATCTTCGTTTATTCCTTTTTGCATCTGATGCCGCGTCTCCGAACATTTTTATAAAGGAGATACGTTATCTCTCTCCTCAATATGGTACGTAAGTGGGACGCGTTATTTTGCCCCGCGTGTTTCTCAGATACGATGCACAATGTCTTTCGCGAGGAAAAATGATTTTGTATTTCATACGTATAAGATATTCGATTTTGTCGTGTTTCTCTTATTTCATAGTCGGAGTCTAAGTGTTTTACGCTTGAACGCTAGTACTAAATGAGTTGTATTTTTTGCAGAATAAGGGGACAAAAAAATATTTGGAGTATATCTATCAATGCACAGTCAAAATACCAAACCGAAAGTGAATTAGGTATCCACTAAGACATGATTTAATATAATCATCCTTAGGGATCTTTAAATAATCTCTCTTGAGTATGAAATTGAGGAAAAAATGTTGTATGATCGAATCGGATCAAATCGAGATAAAACTGAAGAGCGCAACTAATTGTAATTCTATAATTAAACGTAAGATATTTCTCAATTTATTATCAACAGCTTCTGGAAGTCGGAAATGATTATTGGTTTTACGTTTGTCCAATACCGGCTCCTCTGCTGTGTTAAGCTTCGACAGTTACTATTATATAGTACATAAGTTACAGTTAGTTAAGTGAAAGCTTTGCAACCACAAATTAATTTCAAGTCGGATTGCCGTCGGTTTAAAATAAACGACGCCAGTCAATTGCCAGAGTTAAATTACAGTTAAAAAACCTTTAACACGTTCTTTATTATTTTTAACAAAAATGGTTCAGAATATTTGCACGTCATGACGCGTTCCTTTGCAATTACATTTAGGTAGGAATTTTGTTCACTACGTATTTTGTGCTCTGCTTTTTTGAAAATAACGCATAAAAATGTAGAGTTAAACAGACTCTATCTTGCTAACTTAACAAAGTGACTATTTGATACATTTACTTACCTCAATACTCTACACTAATGTCTAAAGAGGAAAGATTTTATGTTTGTTTGTATCGAATCCTAATCCTACTATTATTATAAATGCGAAAGTTTGTAAAGATGTTTGATACTCTTTCACACAAAAACTACTGAACGGATTTTCATGAAACTTTACAGTAATATAGCTTTTATATCAGAATAACATACTAAGTTAAAATTTATAGGGATTTTTGAAGTCCGAAACCCACGCGGGCGAAGTCGCGGGCGGAAGCTAGTATGATCTAAAACTACTATTCTGATTTTAACCATGTTTTCACTAAGCTACATTAGCAAAAACTAACTTAAGCTATATTTTATTAAGATGTAATTTAATTTAAATATCACCGTCTATAAAAAAAAATAGTATTTGCTGACCAGATGATCTGTTGACTTGAATCATTAAGTCTCACAACCCTCGGACGTTATCGTATGAAAAGCTAACCATTCATGATAACGTCGAGGCCACTTTAGACACCACGCGTGCGCTGGCCCTGTCCTCGGAGACTGGGGAGGCTGTTCCTCTCCCAGGTTCCTCCAGCTAATACATTTTTAATATTTTCATATACATATTTAATTATATTTTATATTTTACATGAAAAAATTTAATGAAAGTTAAAAAAGACTTTAATCAGGATGTATATCTCCCATCTGCGGAGGAGAAAGGGGTAGGCACTTCTTTTTGACCTCAAAGTTAGTCCTGTTGTCCAGTTATGATTATCCAATGCTCAGTTAGGGTCAATTCACACCAAAAGCGCGGCGAAGCGCAGCGAAACGAAGCGCAGTTTATGTGTCATATGAATTTCAACTTTATACTAATTACTATAATACCTATTATCGCATGAGAAACTCGAACGAGTTGCGCGGATTCGCGCGACTGCGCGAGGATTCGCTGGAATCCGCGCGGAAGTCGCGAGAATTCGATAATAAGTACTACAGTAATGAAAATAAAGTTTAAATTTATATGACACTGAAAATGCGCTCTGCTTCGCTGCGCTTTGCCGCGCTTTTGGTGTGAATTGACCCTAAGGCCTATCTTCGCTTCCACAGCACTTCGCTCACTCCGAAAAACTGACATAATCTCTGAGCCGTCGTTAGGGTTGTTATTGTATCACCCTACACCCAGCTTATACTGCAGAAGCCTATTTCAATTCTCATCTGTCAGATGGATGCTTTGTTTTATTTTTTATGTGGCCCATAAAAGCGGGTCGTGCCGCCCGGAGCCACACTTGAATAACAATTTGCCGGCTCATATTGGCTCCGCCGGATTTTGCCCTATTTTAATTGTGTTTTACTACGGCTACATGCGTGTGAAATATTTTATTTTTCGTTCGTGGAGTTTATTTGGCGTCAAGATTAAAGTTCAGTTCGTTAGGTCGAGTTTTAACTTAATTACAATATTCTATTTATGTGACCATACAAGCAGACCAAGATATTAGTGCCACGCATGCATGCAGTTGATTTGGGCGGGCTTGACCGGGTACCTCAAACGATACCGGCGTGAAGAGACATCTGGGCTGTCGTGATTCGTGCCTTATATAAGCAGACGATGGCCCAATGAGGGTGGAGGAGGAAGGACGACAACGCATAATAAGTTAAGGAAATAAACAAAATAAACGGACAGAAACCCTTCTTTTTTATAGTATGAGGGGAAACGAACAATTGGATCCAGTTTCATGACTACCAACGTCCACAGATATAAAGGTTATACTGTTACGTTACGTTACGAGGCCAGCCTCCTGGGACCGGCTACTTACCGCACGAAACACGCCAGAAGAGCTTACACCGGCATCGTGTAAGCCACAACCAAAAACCTAAAAATCCACAAACATTTTTCTTACAATTTTTTCTCATGTCATTCATGTACCTAGAGACTTTAGATATAGAGATAAACTTTGCAGTAAACAAAGTATTCGTCCCCAGGGCGCACGAGAGCACTTCCTCGTCTGGCATAGTTCCCCGCAGTATATCTGACATACTTCCCAAAGACGCATAACTTAAGTTCCCCGGGAATGTTTGATCCAGTTGTGTGGGCGACACCGAGTGGGTGGAAAGTGGCCATTATAGTTCTTATCACACTTTATATACGTCGTGTAGACCACTGGACGGTTAATGGTATTATGCAACTTGCCTTTTTTATTCAATTTTTATTATAGCAGACGGAAAAAACAAGCAGGAGAAGCCGTTTTAAGACTAAGTATAGACTAGGAATGTCTATGTCTCTATTATTATTATGGAGCCTTCTGAAGGTGTCACCTTCCTTTCCATTTTTCAATGGAATACCGGAGTAAATAATGAGAAATGGAAATAAATAATCACACGCCTCAATGAGATTACAATATTTTTTTGTTATTTTCATTATTATATTTTTATTTTTTTTCTATCACTAGCATAGTAAATAAGCAGGTAGGTAGTACTTGTAAATACTAACAATACTCTTGAGTTTTTTAACTTGAAATAAATAAAATAAAAATAATGATAACCTCTTTAAGGATATTTATCTGAATCGGTATCTAAAGTATCTAATTGCTCATTTATCCTTCTTTATATTAAAAAAAAATATTATTGAAATTCGCGTTTGGGAGGCGTATATCTGTGTGTCGCATCACAACGGTGGTTTGCAGTCCAATTTCAGCCTCAAATTCAATCTAATGAAGTCATAGAGCGTTCTAAAATATTAATAATGTTTTAAACACTAACATATAGTAGCGTCAGAGTATACATTAAAAATTCTCACATTACTTTTTTCTAACCCGCGTCCGCGCCGTGGGGAATACACCGCGAAAAACGTTATGGGACTATAATGCACACGTATTTGCGACTGGAGGATGCAACAATGTTCGTACACCGTACACCGTATACGCCAACAATGTCCGGAAGAAAATGTAAAGTTTTTAAACCACGTTTCCCGCATTTTGCTTCATATTTAACGCCGTTCTTAAGTTTTTTGTTAAAAATGAGTTAGAGCTTTTGTTACTCACTGTCTATGTGGAATACTTTCAAAATAATAAACGTTTTCATTGTATTTTGTAACACAATTTTGGTGTACTATCTTTTACAGAAAGTATGAAACGTTAAATAACAGATAACCTAACAATACTTAAATAACTCCTATTTCTTGAAATATATTTTAATATGTCGTATATCATACACTTTATTGTGTAGTAAATGTATGAATACATACATACCCCTGATAAACATTTACCATTCTTCAGAAGCATTTGTTTTACCCGTAAAAACAAAAGAAACAATTCTTGAATCTCAATTAATAAAATATGGTAAAATACTTATTTTTACGAGTGATCTTTATCTTAAATGATATACATATCCCTATCTGTAGCATTCTTAATATGATTGCCTTTCTAATGGTGGGCGATACGAACACATATTATATTAGATTGGATTATTATCATTTAATATTTAGGACCCAATATTTAGTTTATCAATCAAGTTTATCTAACATTATCATCCGAATCTAGGTGTAGTATAGGGAGACAAATTATATATTACAATAATAATTTTTTGACAATCTACGCCCATTAATATCAGTACAATATGGTGATGTGTTGCTCTCCTTAGACCCTTCCTCCCAACGGGCCAACGGCTGCTCACATACCAGCATATTACCTCTTACTAAACCTGCCTCTCACTACTCACTACTTTATACTGACATTGTATAGTCAATACTATCTCAAGCACAACCAGGAAAGTGTGCCAACACATTGTTATTATGATAATCATTTATTAAATTGTAATAGTAAATCCACTCAGCACAATTCCCTATTTGTACAGGAATTTATAAACAAGCAAAGAATCATATATTAGGAGCGAACGCACTGTAATTAACACACTCCTACGCTCTCTCATCTAAGGTCCAACTCTGTTAAGTTTACGATTATAATATCATCTCAAGAACCAGTCTATCATTTCTCCTGACATCAGCTACTATATCTTACACTCTGCAGCAGCACCGGCAAAAAAATAACTCGCCCATATACCGCAAAAAAGTGCAGTTTATAAATGTCCAGGACTCGCCGGGGGAATTAGGTGAGAGTGGGTTAGGTTTCTAAATAGTTTCTAGTCATGGGAATATTATTATAAGTAGTTATATAGTGAAAATGTTTGTGGTTTTCTTTATATATTTTTCTAAACATTAAATGTATATAAGTATAAATGTATAAAAATGAAATAAGCATTATAACAAAATGAAGCACAATAAAATAAATTAAATTTGGAGATGATAATTTATTAAAAAAGTATTGGATGCAAGAAATATACCCAAGTCCATCTCACAGAGGCGATCGTTAAAGGTGAAATGGATCTCGTGTGTTAAATGTACCCCATTTGTTAGTTTAGGGTTGTGTGTCGGCCTCCGTAAGCTAAGTGGCCAGTAAATACGGTTAACGACGCCAAGGCCGAGCTCCGTTAATGGCTGATAGTAGCGATTAGCGACGTTTCCATTCTCATTACTGAGTACCATCTTTTGCCTTGAGACTTCGTAGTAAGAGTAGAATCTTCGACTCTAGGATTTGGGAAGTTATTTCTGTAAGATAACTGAGAAAATCGCGTTTCATTTCATTCAATATTGTGAGATGCGCGTACAAACACAAAGGCAAAAGTGTATTAGATAAAAAATATCTTGTAAAGATGCTTTCACAAGAGAAAGTAAAATATAGAGAAATGCTCCCGACCAAAGCTTTGTAGAGACGTGCCTAATGTGCACGAAAAGTGCAAAAGTGTACGCTCTGTTCTCTTTTTCTCATGCGCCGGAAATTGAAACAGAAGCTCTTGATAGAACATTTCACTCATAAAAAAAAATAACACACCTTTTGATAAATATGCTGTTTGAGAATCTCTCATTCTTCGCTCGTTAAAAATATCACAACTAAGAGAATCTCCCATTCTCTTCGATGAGGCAATAGTCGTATCCGTCCCTAATACATGTGCAAGTGCAGTGCAAGAGCAAGGAGGAAGGCAAAATTAGTAAACACAGCCTTAGAATATGAGCTAGCCTCGAAGTAGACAATTTTTTTTTTCAATTGATATAAATTTTTCACCGCTGAATTATTTCCTGAAAGAGATCACGATCGGAACAGTATTTCCGTCAAACACACTTTTTTTTTAATGTTAATATAATATTGGTGTATAATATTAAATAGGCGTACAATAGTATTAATGCCCAGGCCTCCATGTCAAAGGAATTTGTGAATAATCGCCGGAAAGCTTCACAATAATTAATACTATAAACGCCGAATTCGCCAGAGCAGACAATACCATAGATTGCGCGCCGTTTATATTAGATGAGCCCTATTGTACCAGCGGCACAAAGCTAATGAATTCAGCTGTTCTTTGCTGCATAAATGCTGCACTGCGCTGAAATATCCTACACACGATGTGGGTATAGCTACAAAAATGGCGGAATTTCCACGTTTACAGAACACTACAAAAATATATTCCTGCTTAATTCTGTTGGTTTAAACAAGTTATTTCTGTCATGTGAGTCAAGGTTAAAAGAATCCACTTCTAAAAGTATGGATGAGTAAAAAATATTTTGTTTCTATGAGAGGTAATAATATGCAGCATTGCAGCTGGATTAGGTGCCTCTCGCTCGCTTGCGTGACAGCTATGACTGACGTCATTTGTGCGTTTTATTAGGATTGCGAATCGTGTAATTGGTGTGTTTTCTAGACCCTAGGATCTACAGTTACAACGAATGGTCTTGGTAAGGTTTTGGTGATTTGATGTATTTATTTGTGATGGTATACCATCAATAAATCGTAGTGCTGATTTAACATCGCTCCTCCGGATTCGCGATAAAGCAAAGGTATTAATACTGACAGTGAGGTATGTTAGTTAAGGGTATTGCCATAACTTGTATTTCAACATGCTATGTAAATCCTTTTTACAGCATAAAATAAAAAAAAATTGTGCTCTGGATTTTTTAATAATATTTAGAGTGCATTTTATTTTCTCCCTTTGTTTCGACGATTCTACAGTGCCGAATTAAGCACGTAATGAAAAATTATAAAGAAATTGCTTTGAGACCCGCGGTCATAGAGGCTTCACTTAAATAAAGACATATTGCTATTTATTTGAATACTTAAAATGATAGCAAATAAAGGGTCCTGAATAGAATTTGCTAAAGTCCGCGCTGTATAAAGCATATTTATACAATTTTTTAATCTCGTATGATACAAACTACGTAATTTATTACTTACTCGTTAAGCATCAAAATTCCACCTTTGTATACGCGTTTCTGGTGAAATTTGAACTATTTGCGGCATTTCATTAGATGCACAGCTATTTCATAACGTCCGGATTTTGTGATTATATTTTTGCGGATATTAAATTGCGAATTTCGTGTTATGCTATGAAATATAACTATTTTGCAGCATGTTTTAATTAGGTATGTAACATTTCAGCTAGAATAGTTGGCATTGCATAGTTTTTTATTGTTTTTGTATTGTCTGTGTAGGAATTTATCCGGACACTGCTTGTTATACTGTATTTATGTTAGGTCATCTATAGGGTTTAACTAATAATAATAATGATAGCAAAAGTTGTATGATATTCAGCGTAACGTAGGTGTAAGTTTTGATAGTGCTTACGTCGCTGGAGCGCCTTTCAGCATGATGTTCGTTCTTAAGGTGTAAACTATTAATTACTGGCTGGTGCCTGCGACTTCGTTCGCATAGTGTTGTTCTATTATAATAGCGATTTGTTATTGTTTACTTCTTTCAAACTTTCAAAAGCGTCGGAGAAGTATAACTACTAAATTTCGCGTAGGAATGAGCGATTTTCCCGCAGTAAAAAGTATTCAAAATATTGATAAAGCTTAGTACCTATCTATACAACAAAAAAGTTTTATTCCAATTCCATCTAGTAGTTTCAAAGATCAGCCTGGACAAACAGACAGACAAAAATTAAAAAACATTGAAAAGTGTTCTAATACTATTTTAACAATGCCCCCAATTGGTTTTTTGTAAATATATTCAATGTACAAACACACATTTTCCTGTTTTATTACATATCTACCTATATATTATGTATATGTATATAGATTAATAAAATTTGACACGAACAAATTATGTTTGAAATTGCAAGCCAACGAATTTAGTAGTTTTTGCATGAATTAATATTAGACATACAATGCAATGCATTTTTGTTATTAGTATTCTTATTAAATTAACAATTCAATTGGTATGTGTTTCGAAATTTACCTCATACAGACAAACAAATTCAGAAACTTTACCCCTTTATAATATTCATAAATATGTATTATAAATAGGGTTATTATAGTAATAATGACCGAAGTGTGAAATTATACTGTCCATGTCAAAGGAATTTCCACATAATCTCCGCAAAGCTTTACTTTAATTAATAATATAAGCGCGGAATACACGCGAATTATATGTACCTACGCAACACATAATTCGTAATTGCAATTATAGATTATTATTCTTATTAGTAGAATTTAAAATGCCAGATAAATATTTATACTGCCATGAGACAATTGCGTTTTTTTTCATTGCTATTAATTTAATCCACAATATGTCTGGTTCAAATATAAAAGTACACGCTACAAGACTTGTACTTCGGAAATTGTTCTTGTTTTTAAAATACGAATGAAATGGCGTCGAGCCAACCAATTTTTATTTGGGCTGGTGTCAGGGCAGTTTTTCACGGGCTGGATTTATGGGTTTGAGCTGTAGATTACAAACACCGTGAAAGGCTTTAGATTAAATAAAAAAAGAGAAATAATTTGAAATAGCAACAAAAAGAGACAAAGATTCTTTTTGGACAAGTAGGTTGGCTGATGCAGACGTATCCACTTGATTTTGTGTGTGCGCTACAAAATGTTCAAATCTTGTCTCCAGTTCTATATTAAAATTAACTTGCGTTAAGAAAAGAATGAACATGTGCGGTATTACAAATTAAGATTGAAACAATAACACCGCGCGTAATTCTTTTGCGCACTTTTAACTACAATAACATGTTTCGTCGGCTAACTGCAAGAACTCATTTACATATTTACAAAACTTTGAAAAATCAATTATTTATTGATATCATTATACTATAGTGTTATTAATGAAACAAAAACTAATCAATTAATGAGTTTTGGTATAGTGTTACTAATAAAAAATTTATGAAAAAATTGATTTCTGAAAGTTTCGTAAATGATAGTTAATGAGTTCTTGCTGTAAGCCGGCGGTTTGTCCTTGCGTGTTGGAGCTGAAACACACACAATCATATAAATATCAAAGTATGTATTATTTGTAAATGATCGTAGCCCTATATTAATCATCCAGTGTAATGATTAATTAATGAATCCACGTCATGTTAATAATAATACGGATGTCTATGTGTATCAGTACTCATAAAAAGGATGCGATTGCGCCTTCGTCCTCTTATCAAAAATCTTACTAAAAAATCTAATCTCTGTCTCTAATCTTGTTTCTAGTTCTTTAAAACTTAAATTTAAACTTATTTAAAACGCGACGAAGCAATAAATGATACAATACTACATAAATATACACCAAATAAAAAACTAACATTGTGTCTTTAGTTAAAAACTTTACAGTCTCCGCAAACAACAGAAGAACGGACAGCCAATTTAACTTCTATGTTATACTCGAGAAACCGTTACAACTTCAGAAGTTATTTCTAAGACGTGAACCTGAATGAAGTCATGTCACAGGTCCTACTTTTTAAAAAGAGTTTTAAAGAAGGCGTGTTCGCGTTTTGACCACTTTATGGTGTACATTGTTTGTATTTTCACCACTTTATGGTGTACATCGTTCATATTTTAATCATTTCTGTATTGAGGTTTATGAACGCAAATTTGATTTTGAATTCACTGCAACAATTATAAGGATGTCCATGTGAATCAGTACTCATAATAAGAATCCTACTGCTCGTTATTCCTCTTTTACTATAAACACGTCGTGTATCCCCAACCTGTACGCCTCTGTATAAATATTTATTTAAAAAGCGACGAAACAATAAACGATTCCAACAAATGAAAAACCCAAATTTGATTTCACTTTTATATTAACACATACTGAAAGTTTATGAGTTCGGGTCCACAATATACGATATATTTATCTCATTCAGCAATCAATGTGGTTGTCAGGCGAGAAATACCCGAAAAAAATGATATATCGCACCAGATATGGGCTCGGGAGCGCGGATTGTCAACATCGTTTCAAATAGCCCAATATTACTCGCATTCATTGCCTTCGTATCTTTATTCGGAATATTTGTCTCATTTTCACTCATATTATGTGTTTATTTGTTTTATTTTTATTTTGAGAATGATTTTCGTAGGGAATGAGAGTTGAAAAATATTGAAATAGACTACAATTTTTGGTGCATTGAAACGAAATCAGATCTTCACTGTTGAAGGATTTCTTTGAGGAATAAAAGTAGTGTCAATTCTGTGATTTAACTGATTGTAATGTGTGTGTGTTATGTGATTATAATAGTTTATACAGCTCAACCACGAGGTAGTTGAAAAGGTACAGGATGAGAATATACCTTTAGACACGTTGGCGATGCAAGTATCCCCATGAACAGAGAATTTATGATTATTCAATAACAAACCCGTCGATCCATATAATCATGTGCCTTTTTTGTAACAAAATGAGCTATGTAAGAGGTAACGCTTGAATTTAGAAGTAAATACTTACATTCAATAAAATAATACATTGAATCCCTAAAACATTTCTATTACTTACGAACTACAGCCATAATTTAGGTACTTTCTTTAGAACAAGTCAAATAGCGTTCAATATTTCCATGGCTGCAGGTGCAAGAATAATATTTTTGTTCACGCGACCGCACCCAGACGTCTAGAAATTTCTGGTACCAACGTGCGACATTACACTCCACAATGTTCCAGATGTTGCCTTTTCTGTGCAATATTGTCGCCGTGCTGGTTCGGAAAGTAATAAATGAGATACTTGCTAGTTTGATGTCGCAGTAACCCTACTAAGATTTTTTATAGTGGTAGGATGTAGAGTGAAATGTGAAGCTGGGGTATGACCAACGCCTGATCCAAAAGGAGGCTTAGGCTGAGTAGCCCTAGGCCCCGTAATGCTTAGAGTTAATATTATTTTTGCACCCATGAAAGGGTCGCCTTCTTAACTCCTAGATATACAAGCTCCAGGCCTTACCAGAGCGTAATTAGGTGCTGGGTGTGACAAATTGAGCATAATTGGCTAATCATTTTAGACCCCGAAAATCAGAGCCGAGTAGATAGCAGAGGAGCAGAGCATAACATTACTTCTTGCTCACTTAACATCAGAGCAAATTGAAGATACTACTTTCCGTGCAGAGACACACACGTGCGCGACAAAGTGAGGCAAATGCTCAAGGGGATTATGTGTAGCAGTCGGTGGCACCTCTCGCCGAAATAATTTAACCCTTTTGCTTGTTATGGAATAAGAAAAATAACGTTTTCCAATTCGTTTTTAATCTTCTTAATCCCTTTATTTGAGTTCATATGAAATTATTTTAAAAAACATGCCGGTTTCGAACAAATTGTCCGAAATAACTCAGATATTATCATGTCAAGCCTCTCATTAAAACTTCCACAGACCACTCCAGTGACCTACTTATTGGGCGCCAGTGAAATTTCAAAGAGCCACTACACTAAATTGACTGAGTCCCCCGTTTAATTTTGTTAAAAGTTTCGCAGATTTTTATTATCACTATCTACGAAATGAATTGTCGCTGTGAATTCAATGTTTTTTTATTCAGACTGTCCGGGCTTTGTTCTTTGTTCTGTTAAAATGTTGAAAAGTCTTGTTCGCCGTTTAAATAATTTTAAGGACTAACAAAATTTGAAATAGAACTAGATTCTTCCACTTTAAATAGTTCTTTGTTTACAAATTATAAAAAAAAGGTTTTACCTACTCTACGACTTTTATTAAATCACTCCTAACTCCCGTTTGAGACCATCCTTGGCTGAGCAAGACTAAAGAATCCTATTTCCCATTCCAAGTTAATTTTCGCATATGTTTTGACTATTTCCATCATCAAGTATTCCCATTACCTTTATGTTCAAATGTCCTTAATTAAAACAATTAACACTAAGCTCGTGGAAATACCTTACCGTACCTTGAATTCTGTACCTTGTCTTTATTATATTTCTTCAAGACTTCCAAAAGCTCCAACCTTCATAGCATACTAAAACAAGTCTAATTGCTAGTAAGAATTCTTGAACACTGAGTAATATACCTGAGAACATCTGACCTACATTTAACTTGTCACAAAACCTTGAGAAAGTTTATTCAGTAAATTCACTTACTCACATCGAGGTCTGAACTGCAACTCTCATTACCGTGGCTCTTTGATGCTCGGTCTTATCTCGAGAGCGTCCCTGGCACACTGCCTTGATTTTTATAAGGCGATACGAATAAGGTTGTCGATTTTCTGGGAAGGACTTAAGAAACATTCAGTAATGGTCGGAATGTTATTTGAAATATCGATATCATTTGGGAGTTCGCCAGCGCGGGTGGGGGCGTAGGGAGGCTGCAGCTCCGAGCCCCATAAGGCTTTAGGGTTTTAAGATTATTTTTGTACCCAAAAAAGGGCTCCTCTCCTCAACTCCAAGGTCTCCTAGCTCTTTGATCCGGCACCGATGTTCGCTAAATTTGTAAATTCACGAAAGGCTGTACAAAAATGACATGTGTGTCAATGGGTAAACACATGGAATAAATACTCAAGGATTTGTCGTATATTCACGTTAAGATACATCCTTGCAAATCCTCGCGATATACATAAAGCATTGCTTCTATCCAGTGAAGTACTTGATTCGAATGAAAAATTAATAAGTTAGTACTAAATAAGTTATATGACTGAAATTAACGGGATGCCAAATTATCTCAAAGCCATCTCTATATTTCTACGTAAATTTGTGTTTATTAAAGTACATTTTTATCATTACATGGATTTGAAAACTGTCGCAATTTGTACTTAAGTTACTTTTCATTTTCTTGTTTGAATACGTCTTCAAGGCATCGTATTAAAATAGTCTGTTTGTAATACAGTTTCTTAAAATGTATAAACTATTCATTAAATGCCCTAATTGCTGGAGCACCGGAGTTGTGACTATCAAAGACTTTGATTTAAAAAGACTCAGCAAGCGCCGCCAATGTTAGAAACATTAACTTTGTAAATGGAATGTTACCTTTTTAATTTGGAGAGCAAGAATTTTTCGCAAAGAAATACATAGAGAGACGGATATTAATTTAACTTAGAACAACTCTAAGAAGCCAAGGTACAAATTTCATTAGCATTCACAAGTAAATGTGAGTATTTCATTCCGTTCTCTGATAAACTTCAATCATAACTTGCGAAATTCAACAGAATTTAATACCAGTGGAATTTTACAGAATTTAATTGCCCAGCCCGGAGCTAAATAAACTTACTTTTGTGTACTATTGTTGTGTAGTGCTATTGTAAAAAAGAGAGAACTGCAAACAACTGACGCTGTTTTGCAAATTGCCGTAAACAAGCTTTAAAAAATTCAATATTTAATTTAACAAGACCGAAGCTGTAAAGCTTCGCCTCGTTACGACAATTAAGCAATTACCTTCGTTATATTTTAGCTTAAATAAAGCCAAGAGGCTAATATAAAGTTTGTGTTCATTATAAACCTCTGGGGCTTCGATCGGCCGATAAGATACTGAAACATTGCAATAAAGAACTTTGTTCAACGGTTTTTTGTGGCCTCCTGAACCCTCTTTGTTTCTTGTTCAATATTGAGCCGTCTTTAGTGCACTCTTTTTATTGAATTCTACGGTACCTTTGTCGAGTTTTCTTTAATGCGGTGATTTCGAAGTGCGATGGTATTTTCTTTTCTACTTCTGTACATTTTAGTGCTCTTCTAAGTCCTGTTTAAAAGCTATAAAGTTGTTAGGTCTTAAAGTCTTATCTTTTATTGCCATTGTATTATATAGAATACCTAATATAGTATTGTAGTATATTCTTTACGTTTTCTGGTTTATATATTAATAGAAGTCTGTATATTTTTAGTTAAGAAAATTTACTGAAAATCGTACTTGCACTATCGGGGAGATACATTTTATTTACTTAAAAACGGTTAATTGATGATTCTATTTCATGACCCTGTGAGTAAAGAAGGGCCAGATCCCTCGATTAAATTACCGACGACACTTAACACTATCTTTTTCTATTTTAGTTTTAATAAAGTTATCTTACTAATATTAAAAATTTGCATCGGTACAACTGTCATACTTTCACACCAGAACTATTAAACGGATTTTAGCATAATTATAATAACTGATTTTAACATTTTTAACGTTCTAATATAATAAATGCGAAAGTTTGTATAAATGTTTGTTATACTTTCACGCAAATCTACCTAACTTGGATGAAATTTGGGTAACAGATATATTAAAATATGGAATAACACAAAACAACTAGAAACAATCTTATTATAGAAATAAAAATAGTTCCCTTGGGAGATATTCAACGCGGGTTAATTTGCGGACCATACCATAAAAAAGCCACAACTGTACTTAAAGTAACTTTTACATGACGCCTATTATAATGCAGGCGTTGACGTGACAAAGGAGGTTTCAAAATCATTACGGCGGCTTCGTGACTTTGTAATTGCGACTGGCTTGTTCATTATGCCAGGGACCTTTCGCCAGGCTTATCTCGAGGAGACTCCACCCTCTAAGTTTATCTTTGGCTTGCCTCCGGTAACTTCTAAGTACCTGACGCCTTTAAAAGTCTCAAGCTTAAAAAAATCTACGCAATCTCTTTGTAGAAGTTTCGCATTTTAAGACAAGCAATCGTTTATAGCGAAGTTCAGATATTTTTAATGTATATTTTTGTTGAGTTTTGTATTTAAAAGTTTAGATAAAATGGATGAATTTGTGTATTACCGTTATCGTAAAGTTAGAAGCTAACCTTATTATGAGCTCAAATGTAATCTCAACTTATTATTTTTCTTTCTTTTATATACTTAGTAAGTAGGTTTAATAAGGTGTGTAAAGAGATTCGAATGTGTGTGCTGTTACAACTGAGGTGGTGCTTTTAGCTCAAATACTGCCAAAAATGATGGCTTTGCTATCGCGTTTCGTCCGGTTTATGGGTAGCTTGTAGTCCATTTATGGGTACGAGGGTAACATACCTTCACATATAGACAAAAGGCGTCGATAGTCATTAAAGGGTTCCGATTTGCTCATGAATTGGGTCCCGATGTTACAAAAAAGGTAAAACGTGTTAAAAATTTTGTTATATCGCATTGAATAAATAAAGATATATTGAGTATATAACATATAATAATCATACAAAATAAATTGAGATATTGGGTAACGTGTTTATTTATAATGTTCCTTTGATATAACATTGATTCCCAAAGGAGCCCTTATTGTGTTAATAATGGAAAAATCACGAGCATCTTTCTCCTTATCTCCCTTTCTTTATTGCCCCGCTATAAAGGGCGGAGGAACGCGATACAAAGTCAATACAAATTGACCTGGGAGGGAGAATGTTAATCATGCTCGATCATAAAATGTTATGGGGTAAAAAATGTGTATTCGCTTTTAGGGATGAAGGATTGCGGACGCCAGATGTGGTTCGGTTGGCTTAAATGTACCGTGTGACGAACGAAATAAATTCTTCGTATTCTTCGATTGAAAAATACATTTTTTAGGGCATATGAGCAAACGTGCCACTTTCATGACTACCCATAGATATTCGTGTAGAGGTTATACAGATGCGTTGCCCTCCTTTCTACTTACCTCTGTATGGGCCACCCCCTCCTTTATTGCCCCGCTGGGCCAACAGCGCTCGTACACAACACGAATCTCAATTGCGTAATTTTTATCTCAGTCCGGTATTATATGAGCTGTAGGGCACAATCCAGTCTTACTCAAATCAGCTGCAAAGGCGCAATGACAGCCTCTTTCACAATCTAAAATAATATTACTTCAATTTGATAAAGAACTCAAACTTTGAAGGTATCTTTATATTTTCGTATCTGAACGATGAAAATAACATCATTCTACCATTTCGCACGGCGGTAACTAAAACAATTCAGTTGTATACCCTCCATTACTTGGATTCTACTACAATACAATTGCTCTTTGCTTTGTAAATTCCACTGACCCCAACATTAATGGACTGCCAATACTGTAGACCGAGTTTGAGGCCAATTGTAAATACATGGGTTCTACTGTCATAACCGAACTAAAATATATAATAGCTCAGAACCACTAACATTTTGATAGTTTATAGTTCTCAATTTTATTAAATAAAATTCAAAAAGAAATATTTCAGTGCTTGAAACCTTGATGCATGCATGATGATGCTCAATGTAGTCTGTTCTGCAAATATGACGCAGAGTGTTTATCTCTGGAGAGGCGTACATCACTCCTAGCCCTATTCCATTATTGTTCCAAAACTGGTCTTATTCCATATCGAAATTCTTGTAAATATTTCAGATACATCAAACCCATAATTGAGATCAGTGGTGTATCCCAGCGGCTTCTCATGTTTAGTTCGCTTTAATGTCATATATCTTCCGCTGTCGCCGCGTCATCATTTCTCCAGCTAACTTGCACTTTGTTATTCTCCGGTTATTCTCAGCTTAAAATGTTTCGGGGGTTAAATTCGGCGTGTTTTGTTCTGATAAAAGTCTTAACCACTTGAACGGGCCGTGATTATAATTTAAATAGGTGTGGATGGGAGGCTGTATCTTTACTGATTATATTATCTTAGAGCAGCTGCGTTTGGGAATTTTCTCGTCCGAAATGTAACAAGTAATTTTTGTAATTCGGGATTTTAATCTTTAAAGATTCCACATTACTGGCAGTGTCGTCACTGCATACTCAACGCGAATAGCGTCAAGTTCAATGAAATAAATAGAGTATAGTTAACCAGATGTGTGAGAAAGAAGGATAAATGTAGACAAGGATATGTTATTTTTAAGTTCTTAGAAATAGAGTGCGAACTTGGTATTAAACAACAACTTTTGTTCTATGACTTTTAACATAACTCAATATATTAATTTGAAATTATTTTTATTGTGCTGTTGTGACAAGTCTATGTTCAAATGGAAAAACGCACATCACCTTCAAGTCCGTCCCTAACAAAGCGCGTAGAGTTTATAAAATTAAAGCAGCCCATTAAATTAATATTTAATTAATGTGAAAAAAAAAAAATTGTAGTATAAGTTAGCTATGTATTCCTAAGAGTTTGCTAATGTTTTTAAATCATTTTAATATTCTACTTTGTATTTGCCAATTGACTGAGCTTTTATAGCTATTGAATTATTTATGTTGAACGTTGAATTCGAGAGTAGGGTAGGTAGGTATGTTACAAAAGTATATTTTACGATCGGTATCTAGTCCACAGACAGAAGTGGATAGAAGAATAGAATATGTAGTTTGATATGAATAGACAATCACACTGTCTCTATATGGTCTCTATTCTGATTAGACAATAGTACAGACACACAGGGTGATTTATTTGATTGTTTCTAAGTTAATGTAATTGACATACACAGTTTTAAAATAGAAGGAATACTACTGGAAGGGAATAATAAAAATCACTTTCGTTGCAATGACTTGAAGTTGTTAAATCTACCGTTGTCTTAAAATATATGTATGTAGTTGGAATAACTGACGTGAAATATTTTTACACTACTACTTTGAAATTAGTAGTATAATCCTACTAATATTGTAAATGCGAAAGTTTGTATGTTTGTTTGTTACTCCTTCACCCAAAAACTGCTGAACCGATTTTTATGAAATTTGGCATACACATAGAGAGTAACTTTGCTTAACACGTAGTATAGTTTTTATCCCGAAAAAATGTTCCTATGGGATGCCATGGGATGATTTTCGATTTTTCAAGGTATCGAAATTTACGCGGGTAAAACCGCAAGGCGCAGGTAGTCAGGTATAGTTGTAAGAGGTAGTGCTACATTGCAGCTGAATTAGGTCGCAACGACTGGCAATGTGGCAGTAGCTGATTTGTCGATGTTGCAGTGTGACTTTCTGATGGTCCATTAAGGGGGAGGAGATAGGAGGGTTTATCTGTATAACCTTTATGGTTATATCCATCATGGGCGTCGGCAGTTATCAAAAGGCTCCGAGTGCTCGTTTGCCCCCGCAATGCTATAAAAATATATAAATAAGTAAAGTGGTGAAAAACGAAGCCCGCTAACTAATTCTTTCAATGCAGAATTTATCATAAAATTGCCACATCTGTTTTTTATTTTCAATTGAACTTATTTTCAAAAAGAAATTAACTGAAACCACTGCAACTGTAGCGTGAACCCATATAAGGTACAGATAATTGCATAGTTCATCAACATTTATTCTTACACCGCCAAATACGATCCTTTTTAAATTGAATCCACTATCTAAAACTTGCTCGGCGTTCCCATAAATTATTCACGGTAGTCACTTAAATGCATCTCTTAAAAAGGTTTTAGATTAAAATGGATCCTTCTATTTTTAAAGGAAGCTAATGTTAGTCTATTTTAAATAGATCTGCGATATTCCTGGTCTCCTAGTACTTTTACTTTTGTTCTTTTGAATTCAATAGTTTAACATCTATGAATAAAAGATGTGTGACGATTGTAATACACTGTTCGTGATAAGTATGCAGTGACGTCTGTTGCCAGCCCGCAATCAATCCAATCGTACCTAATATTATGAATGATTTGATTGGACTATTATGAGGTCTTGTTATATAATAATAACGAATTGAATTACAATGCCAGAGTTAATTAACAGTTTCAGTGGTTTCCAATCCCAGTCTGCTCGGAATTTCGAGGAGAATCTATAAAACGATCTTCAACACTTTGATGTTGCCTTAGTACCAAACTATAATTTCTTTTATAACACAGTATATGAGTGAGGTAGTACGCCGCACTGCAGCCAAATTGGGCCAGCACGACCGGGTGCTGTGCTGTCGAGTTTTATCCGGTGTGTAAGTATACGGTGGCCCATGGAGGAATGATGATAAAGAAGAGAATGTATCTGTATAGCCTCTATGTGGTTGTCCATGGACATCGGTAGAAATGTCTACAACACAAATCTACAGTTCGTCGCACGTAGAATGATATTCCAATTTAGGTAACGGTAGCCCCTGGCAACGATATAAGGAATATTCATAAAATTCTAATATCAACTTTTTTCGTATGCAAAAGTTTGTTTGTTTGAAGTCTTTTCATACCTTTTTGGGTAAAAATGTCACGTATCTCCGTCCTTTATGCGAGGAGTGTCGACGCATAGATTCGCACCCCTAAATGAGAAATTCTTTAACCCGAAAGGTATGAGAGCTAGGGATGTGAAATATTAGCATATCGATAATCGTAAAACTCTTGTTTTACAGCCGTCTCACATTTTGAAGCTTGCTTTGATGAAAATATCTACTCGATGAGTTTTGCAAAAATTGGATTTTAATATAATAAAAAATTAACACATCTACTGTGGTATGTAAATAAAAATCGAAATCAAAATATAATTTTCTTATAGACGATGTATGTTGATGTTGACGATTTTCTCAACATATGACATGTATTATTAAGGATTGCGTGAGTACCTACGTAAGAAATTATTAACTCTATCTAATGTATAAGATTCTTAAGTAGAAATAATACATATCGTCAAAGAGGCTAGGCATAGAATAAAAAATCTTTTTCATTTTTATCTTATAATTTTTTATAACACGTGTCATTTCACGTTATGCAAAAATTACATTTTAAAATGTAACCAGTATACAAAATTGTTTGTTTTACCACACTACATTGTATAAAAACAGGTACAATTCAATGAAAGTTCCAAATAATGTAATGAAATAATAATTATCGATATAATCAATGTACTAAAGTAGAATGTATCTACATGCACACACTCTACGTTGTAGAGACGGGCGGTAAAGTCTCAGTCTAAACTTATCGCCGTCATTTTATATTTATAATTAAGATATTTTTAATTGATATATATTACTACTAGGTAGCCTTACTACCTTTGTAGCCGGTGTGCCATTTAGGTGGGAGGAGGAAGGAGGGCAACGCATCTGTATAACCTCTGTACGGATGTCTATGAGTCTCGGTAGTCATGAAAATGGCTCCGACGACGGCTCGTTTCCCCCCATAAACTATATAAAAACTACAGTTAGAAATTTCACATCTTCATAATATAAAAATACACAACAGTGACACGTGAGCTCTATCACACTATTTGACACGTGAAATTTAATTTCCCGTCCGTGACTGCGTCGCTGGCTCCGTTGTGTCGCGGGGATGTGTCACTGCTCGCATCCGACGCTCTTCAGGAAGGTTCGTGTCACCAACGAAGCGTGTATTTCCTAACACGTGTTTTATTTGAGTAACATTTAAAGCTGTAATATATTTATCTGTGGATGTAAGTGGGTGTAAGTTAGTAATGCTTTGATTTGTAAATTATGACGTTTTTGAACAATTTACAAAAGGTTATACACCAATGATATCTTAATATTGCCACAATACCATTATCATTTTATTTTGTTTTTATCTGTCGCGTCTTTCGTCAATCGTATTTTCATTGAACGGTTCTGTTTTCAAACTTTCTTGGGGATTTCTTCAATTACCGTTTTCTTCGTCCGCTTGCGTTGCGTCGGTTGGTTCGCCATTTTCTTGGTAGCAGGCGAAACCTAATACCATCATTATCGTTGCACATTGTGATTAATTGAGGGTAATGAATTTAGAAGAGGCAAGACAAGTGTGTAAAGATCTTGACTTACGGCACTCGGTTATCTCCTCACACCCCGTAAGAGATAATGGCGTATTGCGATGTAATCTGTTTGTGTGAGAGAGAGAGGATGGATTTTATTAGCGATGGTCTATCGCTCCATAGAGCAATGTCCATAGAAATGCTACCATAAGCTTCCCAAGGGTCATATAAGTATAACAATATATCACTTTGTCGTAGTAGTCAGTAAAAAGAGTAAAAAAGTCACTTTTGCACTTATAATTCCGTGATAATATTCATCGATAATATAACATTTGTTTCCCAGCCCTATCGTAGGAACGTGTCTTATTCCGTTACCTAGACAATAGGTTCGTGACACAAATACGTATTACGGGAATGGACTCAATATGGACCAATCACGTTTATCGCCAATATCTCAATATTGGACCGCGTCTGGGCGCAAATCGATCTCCTTCGGTTATTGACTGGATGTCTCCTAAGTGGTACGACTTTATTGAATGCTCTTTAGGTTCCAGTTACGTAATAACTGTCTGTTCTGTGGTAAATAGTTCTGTTACACAGTTCAAGTTACTTATATTGTGTTCCTGATTGATATCTGAAATAACTCTTTACAAACTCTAATATAATACTGTTCTGTAGTAAATAGTTTTGTTACATACTTCAATTTTATATTGAAAATGATTGATTTCTAAAAATAACGCTTTATAAACTGTAGTATACAACAATGTGGGGAAAATCTGGGATACTTTCGCGTATTTCATCGTCATAAGCATCAACAATCAGAAACAGGGTTGGATTAAGTTCTGGTGGGGGCCAAAAGGGGGCCCTTTTATGGGTACAAAAATAGTCTTAAGTCCGTTGAGTCACATGGGGTCTAGGGCTGCAGCCCTCTCAACTCACTGGATTCGGGGCTGGACAGAAGACGTCCACTGCTGGGAATGGGCCTCGGGATTGCATCCAGTGGTAGTTAATGTTCTTGTTAATAATGCACTGTATTTTGGAGGCGTCACCGTTATTCATCTACTGTACGCGACTTAATTCAGTTTTCAGACTAACAAATCCCATGAAGTGAAACAGTGTCGTAATGTTTTCACCGGAATTGAATCTTGTGCTGTGATAATTTAAACTGTACCTATTCAATTCAAAACTGGCTGATACATTTAACGAAATTTCGTTTAATATTGATTCAGCCAAAAATTTGTACTATCTCTTTTTATACACTTTTATGATGAGTTTATATGAGTAGGTACTAATTTACTTATTCAATATATTTGTCCCTATATATTATAAAAAAAACACAGATGTTTTGTGAACTTATTTGTTTGTAATGAGAAACAACACCATTAATAAAATACGTCGACATATGTACCACCTTTAAAACTTTTTATAAATAGCTTTTATTTTGTATCAGTGGTAGAAAACTATTTCCGAACCCAACATCATTGTAGCCTAGTTCAAAGTGCCACAATATTACATCTAAGAAACTCAATATCCGCGCAAAGTTTTATTACAATCTGTCGAGTACAAGTTAAAAAGTTGTCGCTAGGGTTGTTCTGTAGAAGCAACAACAAACAAGATAAAACTATTGTCTACTTTGTTGTTACAATGTTGTCATTAATTTAATTAAAATAATTAGTTTATACCGTGGCCTTTAAGACCAGATAGTAAAATATTACGTTTTATTCAATTTGCCACTTAATACGTACTTACATCGACTTAATGCTATTATCACCATCATCAGCCTATTGTAGTCCACTGTTGGACATAGGCTTCTCCTATCTTTTCCCACTTCCTGCCTAGCTATGCTTATGTCGGGCAAACTTTGCCTAGACTTCTCGTCGCCCATCCCACAGAGCCTAGACCAAGGTATTCAACCATTGCATCCTTCCAGTCATGACCTACGGAACCGAAACGTGGCCATTCACTATCCCACTGATCCACCAACTTAAATGCCAGTGATGTAATTTTATAATTGTTTTTATTAAATAACTTTATTTTATTTTGAAGTTGTTACTCTTTTACATATTCCAATGCATAATATTTTTTTACGTCACAGTGGCAAGAGGCAGTCACGAGTGTTACCACTTACACTACACCCACACTCGTCAGCTTCTGATAAATAGAAACCTATTACAAAAACAATACTACAAGCAAGGACATCGTAACTAAAACACGACTCCAAAAACAGGCACAAGAAGCCTACCAGTTTAGTCGTTTAGACTTAATGTTTAATGCGTGGGAACAGCGCTTGTCTAGATAGAACTAGTCTAGACCAGTGTCACGGGGACCGTTCTGACTAGATTCACGATAGAATAAAATAGCATTCCTGTACAACCATTACGTAGAACGTTAACATTTTTATCACTAGGGCTGGTTTTACAGATTATAAGTAAGAAATAAGTAGAACAAATTATTTCCAAAAATAAAACGTTTTTTTATCAACAGGACGTGAAAATGAAAAGTCCACTTAATGGTTATGAAATTTGTTTCTTCGGGAACTTTCCGAAACCGTAACAGCCGCGAACAAAATGGATTTGTTAAGAACTTTTAATGCTTCACATACAATTCAAAGGAGCGAATGAAAATGATTTTCGCAATTTATTTATATATCCTTTGTGTATTTTTTCAAAATATATATTAAATAAGCATTTTGCGATAAGGTCGTCGTCGATGTTTCGACCTCATTCCTATCAATGCTGGCGTTCCACAAGTCTGTGTTATGTGACCCACTCTGTTTATTCTGCATATTAACGACATGCTTCAAGCATCTTATTGCTATGCAGATGATAGGACGGACGCCCTATACTCTCAATACCTCACGGGAACAAGTCAACAAACACCGGAACAAACTTGTATCTGAAATCGAGTGTTTGTTAGACGTTCTCGTAATGGGGCCTATATTTAGTCAAGATAAACTGGGAGCGCGTTTACCGCTAAAAAACACACCTTGTCATATCGCCTCGATTTCAGAATACTCCCCTAATAGCTTCAGCTAGCATTGGAATACTTAGCGTCGATATGTCGTGTAACTTTCAGCTTTAAATCTATATATATAAAATTCTAACGTGACATAGCCAGCTATCAATGCACACCCCAAACCACTGCACTGGACGGATCAAGCTGAAATTTGGCATCCAGGTAGATGTTACGACGTAGGCATCCGCTAAGAAAGGATTTTTAGAAATTCAACCCCTAAATAAGAAATAGGGTGTTGAAGTTTATATGGATTTCTTACAAATTAAATGCGGGTGAAACCGCGGGACCCTGATAATCATTTCATAATTTCTAAAAACTGGCATAAGCTTCATGTAAAAATAGTAGCAAATCTTCCAAGGATATCTACATCAATCTTCAGAATGCGTGGGTTGGACCCTGTAGCACTCGTACCAAGTGGGTGCTTTGGCTTGTACAATTATTCATTAGATAAAACATTTCACGCGAATAAAGCCTTTAAGCCCACGTGGCATAAGCTGATAATAGAATGCAGCTATGTGGCTGTATAATGGTAGATATGACGGTATCATAAGATGCTTGGGCTGCAAATGGCGTTGTCTTCTTGTTGGAGTTTTGTTATGATTCATAACTTTATCACCCCTTGAGGTATTCCTGGTATTCATAATTCGCCAGCGGTTCAAGCGATAGGTTATAGTATTGGCAACCCCGCGTATAATGTAACCAAAGGTTATTATTTTGTCGAGATAAAAAGCATTTTTAATACATTGAGTTATATGTATACGTAGTAGTAACAACTCACTGTTTTAATATTATTCTGTTTGTAATGTTCCCCTATTTTTGGCAAATCCGTTCTGTAGTTTTTTGACGCAAATAAAAAATACTGCACACAACTGTACGTATATTTGTTATTCTTGCCTTACTACTTTCGTAACTAACCTTCGTAATATTCGTAATATAACATTAGAAGGATGGACTAATTAGAAATTTGGCTAATATGATTGGGCTTAGCTATTTGAATCAAAAACTATAATATTCATTTATCTCTATCAAACATGTTTTGGTAGAAATTAATGTGAAATTCGGCGTAGGAAGAAGCACAAAGATTTTTTTTTGGTGCAGCTGTGTCGTAACCTGCTACACTAGCCGGAGCGCCCGTCGCGCCGTCAGACAGTGACATACGGATAAAACACGGGGCACGGAACATTGACAAATTGGCCTTTCACCCCAGCCTTCACTTTGTTTTCATTTAACCTACCATTCATGATATTTAGGGTTCTGTCACTTTGGGTTTCATCGGCAGTTATCGTAATTAAAATCAACTCAACTCAACTCAACATAGTACTTTTTACCCAACTGTGTCCGAAGGAGGAAGATATTTTTCGAGCATAATATGTATGTATGTATTTATGTTAATTTCTATGTTCCTGATACAGCCTGATAGCTTTGGCGGGTTAGCGAGATGTCGTTTATACGTCTTGATAACGCAACTGACACTTTTTAAGCAGTCAAAATGCCTTTTTAATTAATTTCAATTAATATGTTTGTATATGTCGAAAGTCTGTCGTCATACATACATGTCATACGGGATATTCGAATATTGTTTGGGGATACTTAAATATCTGCTATTAAAAATACACAACACGTTTCTACAGTTTTTAGAATTTTTGTTTGTTTATCCGTTTATATGTTTATTGCGCGCTCATCTCGCGAAACGGCTGAACTGATTCTAATATAATTTTTACCGCGAGCACAGTTGGTATTAATTTATACTGCTCTTGATGTAGGTATACCAAACTTATGTACTTAAATGTGATTTAATGTAACTACGTGTTCTTAATTCAAACATTGTTGTGACAAAGGGGCTCAATCCCAGCTTCCTAGTCTAAGCCAATTGCTTAAGTCAATTTGTACCCTTCTGAGAAGGGGACGAGAGATACAGAAAGGGAGCCCTTATCATGTAACACGTGGCTTTAATTGTACATACATTTGAATGTTTTTTGCTAAATTAATGCAATACAATTTATTGTAGTTATTACGATAGACGTTGTCTTGCCATTATTGAAAAATTTGTTGTCATGGTAACGTTTAATGGTATGTGGCAGAATAGTCAACCCGTTACTTTACCCTACAATTAAAGTGTATTTCAAGTCGAGATACCGACTGCAGCATTATATATATTGATAAATTATATAGCCCATAATCTATATGTTACCGAAGACTAATAGATATATAACGAAAAAGTTTTATTAAAATCCGTCCAGTAGTTTTTGCGTGAAAGCCACACAACAGACAGACACAAAAATCTTCTACAGTTTAATTATATTGTATAGGTTTTTACTACATAGTCTTGTCTAGTATTTTTAAATTAAATTTAGACACAAAACGTAATGCGCTAAAGCTTTAAATGAACAGCTTTCTACTAGCGAGCTTTGGATCGAGCTTTTACAAATGTCCGTTCAAGTCCACCTCTCTCGTGTTCCTTGCTTTAAGCTTTTAAGAGCTTTCGGAAGCGCTTAAATACCGCCGTCCGTGTTGAAATCAATCGATTATTCTATTTTGCTTGGTATTCTTGCTATGTTTTTTTATTTCTAGATTATTAGTACTTAACGAGGTAATGAGATCTAAGTTAGTGTTTTTAGTGTTCCGTATCTCAAGAGGAAGAAGAGGAAAATTTATCTTATTTCCTTATGGGATCACATACTTGTCCGTCTCTCTATCTATCTTGCCTGCTGTTAAGAACTATTTTGGAAACCCGTAGAAGACTTAATCTGAAATGTATATGGATTATTTTATTTGAAAGATTTTTTTTTATTATTATATAAAATACAGAGGACTGCGATCTATTTAAGTACCAACAAACATACTTCCAAGTAAATGCAAGAAAAATGTAAAGTCGTTTGTGTATATTTTTTATGCGATGGCAGGGCCAACTACTTTGGCAAGAATTGAATTGAGATAGATCTTCAGTATAATAATATAAATACCTTCAGTACAATAATATAAATAATACAAATTATATTAATACCGACCGGCCGACAAATATAAGTTTGCTATCTTATAAGTTTGATGCACTTACTTCCCGTTAGTCACAACTCACACTTGGCATTTTTATTTAATTTACGCCATAGATAAATATTAAATGGCGTAGCGGGAATACAAACAATCTGACTCCTTATCTCTCTACTGTGACATGATATCTACGTGAACATGTAATAACCCTTCCGGAATTAATATTCGAGTTCTGTAATTGCGCACTCGAGCTCGTCCGTGGCGCAATGACAGGACATTAAAGCCGCCATCAAAAAGGACCCCTGAATTGACGTCTATCGAACAGTCGAACAATACGAAGAGACTACCTTCGCTCAACAAAGGGCACGCTCTGCGTTGTAACTTGAACCCAATATCCATTGCCATTTGGGTTGAATTCGCATGACAGATCGTTTATTGGAACCTAGTCGTTAATGGGAAAGCGCTGAAAGCTTTTGTCGGAGTCTTCATGAAAGACGAAATGTCGACGTAAATGTTTGTAGTGCGCTTATTTTCCTAATCTGCCTCTGTGCTGTCATTTCTGTTCTCATTTTAAACTTCGAACATTCTAAATTCGAATGAACGTTTTTTTTAAATCTTCTTAATTAAGTGGAATTTTTGAAGGTCTGTAGGTGATTCCTAATCTGAGTCTGTGTCGTCATTGTCATTGCTCTTCTCATTTTAAACTTCGACAATGTTCTACATTTGAATGGAAGTTTTTTAGACCTTCATAATTAAATTGCTAAATTAAATGGCTTGAAAGCCAGTAATTCATAAACTTTTAAGTTTTCATAACATATATATTATAGTAGATTTGCTTAAGTAAGATAAGAAATCCCGTATTGGCACCGTGGTTCAAAACTTTTGATAGGAATGAACACACTGGGGATGAATACACCCATGATTATGATCTTATAAGAAGATATTTATCAATCTTATCAGAAGCGGGGACGCCCTGCACGTACTGCAGGTGGGATGAAGGGTAAGACACCTTGGCAAACAGAAGGAACATACTGAATACTTAACTCGATTTATTTTCCAAAACCTCTTCAGAAAATTAAATACATACCATGTGCTTTGAATGAGTAAACCATAGGACTAAGGAATGTCTTCCATAGGAGGAGTCGGTCACCAGTCAGGAACTCGTAAGGAGCCGAAATATCATGTTGGCTGTTGCATACAGATCCGGCACCTTATCAAAAACTTAGTTATCCCATTTTAATGATTTTTCGACCTTTATCTATAGCCATAGCTGCTATAAAATTTTAAAACTATTTGTTTTTCATTTTGAAAACTTATAATGTAAATAGCCTTTATGTGACAGTTATGTGGCACTGTTTAGCCACTGCAGCGCCAGTGTTCCAAATTCAAAGCGATTGTTGTTTGGGTTAAAATTTGGAACGACAATTGTTCCAAATTTGAATCGGTGTTCCAAATTCGGAACGGGCAGCATTAAAACCGCATAGCCCAAGTAGTATAATCAGTCAAGTTATTGTAGGCTTTGGAAAAGGTTTTTGGGTCAAAAGTCGTGAAGAATTCCCAACAATACAATCATAGCATTCGCATAATAGCCGCTGTCCTCGTTTTTAATGAGCTTCAAACATTTCTTAGCTTCAGAGACATCTTGTTTTAAATTTAATTAGGACGCTGTGGATGAAGCGTCTTAATTTTGTGGAAAAATCTTATTTTGTTTGCATTTTATTTACTTAAAAGTATTTCATGATGTTCCCTATACGGACAATATTCCATGTTCCTGATTTAAATATTTTTTACTTGTGCTCTGTCCATATTGACAAAAAGAAAAGATGTCGGCCAAAAGTGAGAGTTAAGCAAAAAATATTTTGGAAAAAAGCTAGACTTTTCCTATTTTATCAGTTTGTTGCGCATTTTGCGAAAATATCTATTGTGTAGTAGTTGGAATTCAAAACCGACTATTGATAGACAGATGCACAAGTGAACGGAGGTTTACTAATAGGTTTTTTTCAATACCCATACGTGTATTCTAAAAATGCAATATTGTCCAGAGGTTAGCGTAATCTATTTTCTGTAATGTGAAGTACAATCTTGTGAAACAGTAACCTGTCGAGCGTAACGCTTGTTTTCCACATTTCTCTAGCTCACCTTTTTACTACCTGACGTTCGAACTTACGGTGTAAACTATAGTTGCATGTCGCAGGTGAAAACATTTCTATTTTTTATTTATCTCTTGCTTTACTGTCAAAAATCTGAATCAGGCTAAAACCCTCCACTGCTGAACGTACGCCCCATAGGTCGCCAACCATCCGGATCTTCCTGATCCCGATTTCGAACTTTCTGGTTCTTTAAGGTTATCTGGAAGAGATTGCTCTCAAGCAATAAGACTTTGACAGACAATGAGCTTTTTGTGCACAAGAAGTACTTGTATTTGTCGTCATCTCTGTAATTTTTTTTTCTTTTTTCTTTTGTGCACAATAAATTACCTATATTTCTATTTCTATTCTATTTCTATTTCGATCTTCCATCCGCAGCACGCCGCCTTTTTTAAGTCGTCACACCAACGTGTCATGGCATCCTACACTCCGCTTTCCCATGGATTACTTTACTAGGGGTTATATAAATTATTTTGAACAAAAAGCCCTATAAAATATTCCCAGACCGCCAGACCGTACTAAAGTACATTATAATAATTATTATAGAACAATCTACTACATTTTGCTAATATTTAAATACATAAATTTGTGTGGGTAAACAAGGTAAAGCATCTATTCATGTTTCCCCGCGGAGCCACCGAATACTTAGCGTCGACCTTCAGCGTAGGGTTGGGCGGGAAATGTATTAAATACGATGCTGCTGTATTTTACGATGATTATTACGATATCGATACATAGTAACATTTTTATCGATAAAATATACGCGAAGAGATAATTCATCGATATTCTAATTTTTTTTACAGCATACGAAGCATTCGGAGCCATTTTCACGACTAACGATGCCCATAGACATCCGTATAGAGGTTATACAGATGCGTTGCCATCCTTTCTCCATGGGCTACCGCTACTTGCACACCGCATGCGACATCACAGTCACTTCACGCCGGTCTCGTGTAAGCGTACCTCCCCGCTCGTGCCGGCCCGATTCAGCTGCATTCATGCAGCGTAGCACCTCTTCTTATTAAACTTTACTGTGTACAATATATACTTTTGTACAATGTATTTAAGTAAATACTATTTACCCTGTTTTCGTAGTATAAAAGTAAGTACTCACTTTCTCTCTTAAAGGGATTAGATATCGGGAATTTCAGCTTAGAGGGGAGAAATATTTTCGTATCAACAAGTCAAAAAGATAAAGGCAACAGCCCCTCTTAAGAGATTTTAATATTGGACCTTAATCCTTGAGAAATGGTTTAAGGCACGATTTATGAAAAAAATGTGAGAAAATGGATGAATGAAATGAATGAGAGAAAAATTTAATGTCAAATCTTACGTAGTTTTTGCGTCTTTCACTTCAGAATTATATTATTTTAGTAAGAAGGCACGATGCATGCAGCTTTGGGCGGGCACGACCGGGGAGGTACCTCTCGCTTTCATGATAACGGCGTAAAGTGACAGATGTGCAGTCACGTTTCGTGCGGTGTGTAAATAGCCTGTGCCCCATGAAGGGGGGAGAAGGCAGGAGTGCAAGACATCTGTAAAACCTCTATGCGGATATTGGCATCGGTAGTCATGAAAATGTACCCCACTGCTTGTTTGACTCCATAAAAAATCATCACAAAACATCGATATTCATACACCACTATCGCTAGCTCAGTTTCACCTCCCTATAGGGGGAGGTTTACCCTTCTAAACCCAATCAAAAAGCAGTAAGGTTCTATTTTTATTGCCACGTCCAACTGCAATGTAAAGTGAACCTTCAGCTCTTGTAATTAGGCGCATTCGCCTTCGACACACGCCACTACTTCGTGCATTGTTACTTACAAATAGTGTATTGTATCACATAGGCCATTAGGTTCTGTATTTGCTTTTATAGCGTTTGGTCGTAAAAGATGCTTTTTTATATTTAGTATACGCTTTGGAAATTGCATATTTACGTGGCGAAACACAACGTTTAGATGCAATTTCAGCTAGTGACGACAAATAGGTGAGAATGGGGTAATTATGAGTCACATTTTTGGCTTTAGAGTAGATTATTTGGGAAAGGGTAGTGCTCTATTTTTTTGTAACGCAGGTTCTCCCGGCTGAGCAGCTCTTAGCCTGGCCCCCCAAGTCTGTCCGATATGGATAGCCCTGTCCGGCCTGTAGGCCTGCCTGTAGCCTTGGGATCACAGAGGCACGCAAGCCGTGGTCGTGGTGGGGACCGCGACGCCCTGATTCAGTGCAGCGGAATTGGTACGCTCATATGATACCGCCATAAAAGGAGAGATAGCTAGTTTCGTCCTGCTTGTAAATATCCCGTAGCCCATTGGCGAGGGGGAGGAAAGGGGGGCAACCATCTGCGTAGGAACCTTGCTGATGTTCTTGGGCCTCGGAAGTCAACACATCGCTCTGACAGAGAGTTTGTCTATAAAAAAAATACTGATTATTTATGTTAAGGACACATAAAGTTAATTAAACACCTTGTAAGTAATGTGGATATAGCTTCTTAGCGAGGTGTAAATTTTCTCATTTAGCTAGTGGCGACAAATCAGATAGGTGAGTTGGAGTGATTATGAGATAAAAAAGATATATTACTTTATATCTTTATTTTATTATCATGCTGTGATTGCTGACACTGATGCTATAAAGCTTTTTAATGTCGTCGATCAAGGGATCTTTGGTAACTTTTATTATTTAAAAAAATATTGTCAAACGAAAAGTCTTCTGAACTGGTCGAAGGTTTTTATGTGCATTCCACTTTTTTTAAAGGTTTTGACGGCGAATGTTGAGTGAATTATATTTTCTACTTCAGCTCCCAAAAGTATAACTATTGCAATTATGTTTATTCTTCTTATGTTTATTACAAAATAAAATAAAATAATCTTTGTCTTAAAAATAAAGGAATAAACCCAACAGGCCTTTTTTACTACCACTCATTCATGTAACATCTTTCCTTATTCGTATTTAAATACCTAGTACTTGAAATTCATATCTAACATAAGCGTGAACAAGCACTACACGTAATAAATTTAAAGAGGCTTGTACAACGAAGAAAAGGTATTTGTAAAGTTTCCCCCGTCGGTTTATTGCATAAACTTTGCGCAACATACTTTAAAAATGTTCAACAGCATTTCCTTTTACTTACGCTAAAACTTTATATTTTGACGCCATTTTAAAATTGTTAAACGTCACAAAATGGCGGAAGTGCACATTTCTCCACTTACGCCGGCCGCGCTTTTATTTTTCTTGAAAAGCCTTTTGGAAAGTTCACAACACACTTTATTGTTACTTATCAAAAGCGTATAAGAATTTCCTTTACACATCATGTTGCCAACAAAATTGGTTCACCAATTTCATAGCTCCAAATAACATTTAGCCATTTTGTTCTTAAGTAACTCCTAAGAAGCAAACTCACAAATGTTGCAGAAATATTAAAAGTATGATTTTAAAGGTGTACTTGTGGTGGTTGTGTACTCGTACCTACTCAATTAATGGTATTGAATTCAAAGTTCTAAATCAGGTAGAGGCATATTGTACATTAACCGACTTACGTAAGTACAATTAACACGATACAGTATTTATTAAGGGTACTAGCGAAAACACACCTTTTCTCGACGTTTCCGTAGGGTTACACCTGCCGGGAGAATATTTTAATGTAAACACTTTGTTTTTGACATCTAGGGTAAACACTATCTACTAAATAACTAATTGTACACTCTTTGGCCTCATAAATAACTGTAATTTAAACTATCTCCCCTCATAAGAGTAGGAAGTTGTGAATATTTCCTACACCTCTTATCTTCCTCTTCCCAAACACACGAGCGTTAAATATCTTTTTAAATACGTCCCTTGGGCTTTTTAGATCATATCAAAACCCCATTTGTGGAGCCTGCAGTTAGCGGGAGGAACTCGCGTCGTGCCAAGGCGACAAAAAGGCGTAAATGTTGAGGAAGAAAAACCTAACATCCGCAGTATATATAAAGAAATGTTTTAACAGGACCTACAAAGCACAGAAATTTGAAAAATTTAGTGAAAAATAGTCTTATTGCTGCTTATTCTTTCGAGGAACTAAATTGAACATACCAGCTTATAAAAATAAAAAAATTAAACTCTTAAATTCATGCTGATCATTATGCCGACAGCACTCACCTAGCGTCGGTCTAGGAAAAGCACAACAAAGTCAAATAACGAAATTTAAACAGTCGGAAACCACATTCAAGCGAATATTCGAGCCTCATTACATTTCAGTACATTTTTACACTTCATTATGTGAAAAAGAACATTTTTATTACCCTGTGTTCAACACAATGTCGTTCAGGTGGCACAGAACAAAGGCAACAAAGCTACCTCCGCAATTTCGTAGCATTATAAACTCATTTACGCCTCTCGTCCCGTTTAAGTTGGCACAAAGTAAAATATTTCGCGGCGGGAATGGCGTTGTGTTCGGATTGCCTCCGCAAAGTTAACTTTCTTTACAATTGCATTTGATTGATGATTTCATTTCTCCTTGCTCTTTTCATTCCAAATTCAAAAGTTGTTTTTTTTGTAGCGTAAATAGAATTAGGCTTTGAATACAAGAAATTGACGTGAATCCATTATGGTTTGTTTGAAATGAATTTACCTTGAAATGTGATGTTGAAAACGACTTTTTAACATCAAATTGTAAGACAAAATCTTTTTTAAAACGGATACAAGACAGTTATTGATTTCTACAATTCTACGTTGTTATTATGTATATTATTTAGCAATCTTCGTAGTAGGTATGTGTGGTTGCTGGTTTCTAATCAAATCGGACTAGCATGGCTGGAAAGTGCCTTTAGTAGGAGTAATATTATGGCTTTTATGTCACGTTTGCTCGATTATGTGTGGTAGACTATAGACAAAAACGTTCTATAAAATAAAAATCTTCTTTCTCTTCTTCTTATTTCTGTGTATCAAAGCAAAGAAGGTACATAAAGTTCTACATTCTTAAAGTTTATACAGTTGCTAAGAACATGAAATATAATAATCGTTGTGACTGTCAAATTTGGCACCAAGTGATAGCACATCATCTACTTTTGGTTACTCCTTTAAACGATATTCAAAGCCAATGAGGAAGGAAACTATGAGCAACATTGTGTGATACCATTCACTCTCAGCATAAAGCTGAGCTCTGGTACAAGTTGCGTCACTTACGTCTTTTACTCGCCACTTCGGAATTATATTCGATATTACAGAGTTAGCTACAGTTGTCTTTCAGTTCTGACACACAGATCTTCTTTACTACTAATTTCGTTACATTTCTGCTGTCCATTAAAAAAGCTTTCACTATTGCAAATTTACTTTATGAGTGAAAAATGTTTGTAATCAGTTAATGGACGGGGAAATTGAATTGAAAACTTTGAAAGCTCACATAAAACTGACAACTAAACAAGCTTTTACAGCTCTAACAATATTTGTGGAAAAGTTCCGGTGCTAATAAAACCTACAGCGATAGGATTGGAAGGTTTACTACTTTGTGACTAGAGTATGCTAGTCAATGCTGCATTGTGACTGTACCGGGCCTGCAGGCAGACGAGCAGTTGGGTCACCTGATGTAAAGTGTTCACCAACGCCCACAGACATCCGTAACACCAGAGGTCTACCTGCATTGTCGACCTTTGAGAAAAGAATAAACTCTTTTCTTGAAGATAGTTTGAACTTTTTTACTTTAATAATGAGTGAGAAAACGAGCAGTCGGTGTTGGCCAAAGGACTTCCATTGCTCGTTTATACTATAAAATGTACGCCAAATTTTATACTGCAGTAAAGTTAATAAAATAATTGTTACAAAATAATTTATTTTTATACTCTTTCTGGATTAGAAAAACAAGTAAATAATATGTTCTTGTTGATTACATAAATTTAACTTACTAACTTATTACTACCGGACAAGAATTAGTGCGAGTAACACGGGATCGGTAGTGGAGTTTATTAAGACAGACATACATCCAGCAGAAAGTTTATAGGCTTATAAGACCGATGGTGATAGATTTTTTTATGATGTAGGGGCCAACGAGTAGTCGGAGCCATGTTCATGCATGCCGACGCCTATAGACATCCGCATAGAGGTTATACAGACGCGCTTCTCCTCCTACTTCCATGGACCACCGGCTACTTACACATTGCACGAAATGCGATACCACAGCTGTCACCTTTCGCCGGTATCGCGTAAGCGAGAGGTCCTCGGTTGTGCCGGCCCATTTCGGCTGCAGCGTGGCACTACCTCTTACTAGATAGACACCTGATAGAAATGCTGCTCCTGATGATGATAATGAAAGTTACCTTTATAAATGAATCAAAGCTTTCTTTATGTAACGTTGTTCTTTCAAAGAAGTGTTACCAAGGACAAAAGTAATTGAATTAAATTTTGTTTCAGCAATTCATAAAAGGTTGTTTCTAACAATTTCTTATTTTTTTGTTTCAGGTAAGAATGAATTGGCAAGTTTAATTAAGGACAGAGGTAAATGTTTAAAATGGCTGTGATGTGTTGAATGTTTCTATGGAAGTCAGAATTGAAGGAAATCTTCCTTAGAATGATTGTGTTTTGAAAATAGATACAGAAAGAGACTATGTATCACATAGATGCGCCCTGCTCTTTGAATCGGATGAGGTTCGATTACCTCTAAATATTGGGATAAAAAGTTCAAATAGGTATACTTTATTCATCCACCACAAAGGATACAAGTATGTTTGAACGTTTTATCCCAATATTTACGCTACAAAATATTAAAGAAGTTTGCAAGCAGCTTAGATGAAATAGAAAAAAAAGCATACAAGTCATCATCTTCTAGACACCTAGTCATTCGCTAGACCGATTTTTATGAAATTTTTTGTGATTTTTGTGCATCGCGATATTTTCACGGAATCGAAACTTACGCGGATGAAACCGCGCAGCTCCACTAGTATGACAATAAAATCGTTAAAAAAATATCTACAACAGAGTACGATGAATATAAATCAGTGATTTTTCCAAGTTATCAAACATGTTTTATTATTTCACGGTTATAAGCAAGCTGTTAAATATTAAATGCGTGTATTCAGTTTTTACGGTGTGATATAGTGGGACGAGGGACGGGACATCGGTCCCTCGGGACGGCCCGTTGTGGAGTGAGAATGCGCCATTTATTTATCCGGCTCCCTCTGTGATCTTTACGAATTTCGAATATCTGTCACTGGAGACTCGCGACCCGGACACTGGCATTAACACTATCAGCCTATATCCGACCGCCACACAGTTTGGACGTGAAATATCTGTAATGGCTTTGAGTATTAAACTAAACTGTGATGCTGCCTACAGGCGCTTCCCTCTGTCAAAGAAAGATCAATGGTCCATTTCGGAGACACACAAGCAGACGTGTATGAGTTAGTCTTTACTAGTTACTACTTTGCATTATTTTTGTGTTACATGCACAGAATCGTAGGCGAATAGTATTAGTGTTTAGCGGTTGGCTTTAGCGCCTCCACCGAATTTGACAGACTTTATGGGCGTTTGCGTTCGTTGCGTCTACATTTGGTTAATACTCATAGATAAAAGCAATAAAATAAGCATTCTAGTGTCTTACTTACTCTAATCTATTATCTCAATGACAACAAACACTTTAAGTCGACATTTCTATTTCTTTTTCTATTATTCTATTTCTAATCGAGTGTTAAATAATGATTTAACGCGTATCAGCTCTTTCATGGGAAAATATATTTTCTGCCCTTCCGCAGCACCTGTGTGAGATCCCCTAGTTGTGTCCCACTAAAATACTATACTGGGTGCCCCGGATCTATCCGTAGCAAGGCATTTCAGCGATTGAACCCGATTCCTCCAGGAAGGGGGTTGGTGATCTGACATCATACTATCATCATCCTAGGTCAGCTCCCTCCGACGTCCAGGCCATGCAATGAGGTTAACGAAAGAGGGGGTTAGAGACCTCCGTCATCATAGAAATAATGGTCTTCAAAGGCATATCCTCATAAGAATACTTTAATGAACGCTAAAGCATTTTATGCCCTACGCTTATCCAACCCTTCTTACATATCTTCTTCTTACATAATTAAGTCTATTTAAATAAAAATAGTTCTATTGTACTAAATAAAATCTATAACATCTAAAATATCAATGTTAAATTCCCAAATTCATCTACTTAAAGTTGAATAATACATTCAAAGTTGAAACACATCGGTGCGTGTAAATCGGTTTCGTGTGAAGGCGCATCCGTGTTAATGGGATTCCGGTAGCGGAGTCCCGAGTCCCGCCCGGGACGCGGGTAGATTAAAGCAGGCGACGTCCCATGTACAGCCATTACTGCTGCTAAATTGTCAATTAATGCTCGCTCCTTTCTCCCAGGCAGCTACATATTTTTGTCTTACAATGGTGTAGTGTAGTATATAGGTAATTATATATGTGTGTGAGTGCGTGATAATATTTATTGCACAGAATTTTGTCATAAATGATTTCATATGCTGGCACAAATTTGCAGATGTATGGTTCTCCAATGTCTAAGCACTTACGTCAGTAATTGAGGATTATTTAAACCGCTAGTAACCCAAAATAAGAGTCAATAATGTATGCTTACGCAATGCTTTTGATCCTAACAATAATAATATCGATTAATATTATTGGTGCCAAAATTAGATGTGCGAGATGTAACTCTTCAGATCTATGTGAAGTTAGAACAGCAGTTTTTACTTTTCTGTTATCTGTATTGGAAAAGAGCTTTAGTTTCGCAAGGAAATGCATTTACGCACTGCCTTTAATTGGGTCCGATGACTGAATGGGGCTTTAAGGTAAACCCACTGAAAACTGATGGCTAATGTCAGCGGTTCTGATTCTCTAATCCATGTGACTTTTCATTTTAAAACTTTCATGTCCATGTCACGTCAGCGTTTCTTCTGTTAAACTCCGTAACATGTGTTAGAACACTAGTAAAATTTTCACGACGAAGTTCGTTAACCCTCATACATACATATACATCCTTCATGTTCGGCATATCTCAATATCCGCCATACCAAGTTAGTTGACCCTATAACACATATCCTTATCCATGTTCAGTATATCTCAATATCGGCCATACCAAGTTCGTTAACCCTCTAACACACACATCCTTATCCATATTCGGTATATCTCAATATCATGTATGAGCTGACTCGCCTTTGTCATTTTATGATTGTCGTAAATTTTTTACACTTCATCTCGGGAATGACTCCGTTTGATTGAGTTCCCAGGCTGTAACGTTTTCACGTTATGTTGTAAAAGTGTAATGATAACGGTGATAACGTATGTATGCTCACTTTATTATGCGGTTATTGGTTGCGTAGCGGGGGGACCAGGCTTTGGCGACATGGTACAGAGTAACAGGATAATAGAGTAACAGAGTAACGGGCTAACAGCGTAACAGGGTACTTATATTGTTAATTTGCTAGGCAATTGTCTGAGTTTTATTTGTGGGAGAATTAGGTCAACGGATACTGAACGTGAATGCATCGACAGGCACATCCTCTCCCTCCACTAACCATCACGCAATCTATCTGCTTTTTATTGTCTATGGATTGCAATCAAAATATAAGCTTGTCTTCGCAAGTAGGTGTTTTTAATGGGTGTCTATTTCGTCTATGACTTACAAGTCTAATGCTCTATCAAAGGAACGCTCCTTGTATGTTCTGGCTAGGGTTGAACATCGGGGGAAACAGGAAGATGTTCTCATTACAACTCGTCGCCGCAGCGCAATCGCAAACTTTGGCGATACAACGAAGTTCAACCGCGACCCAGAACTTTGGCCTCCAACATATCGTTACACGAGATGTTCCGCTGTCAAGTGTTTCTTGTGGGAACACTCGCTAGATGTCAACGCACGCAAAGTCAGACAAGTCGATACGTGTTACAAAATAACGGAATTACAATTTTGAAGAAAAATTAAAAATAAAATAAAACTCTATGAGTGGGTCTTGTCAAACGCAATTGAATCCGTTAAAATAATCAGTAGTGCCTACATAAAACTAAGGACAATGATGTTCTAACAAAGGTGTCATGGAATAATTCCTCTTAGTCTAGAATCTAACAATTTAGAAAGGCGTAAGAATTAAGCTTTTTTCGGTAGATATTCATGATCAATCATCATATTCACAAATATCAAGAGTTAAAGTTTATTACCTTTAATAGACAAAGGAATAACGTATCGCGACGCAATGTGACCTTCGCTTCCATGGCATAAATTTAGGTCCGAAAAAAGTGAAGTAGCTTTTGTTACTGATAGAATACATCATAAGATATAAGATAAATAACATAAGATTTTTAAGGGGGTCTGTAATGATCAGTGAAATAAAAATATAACATATTTGTTATATTCTTTTAGGTACTCAACCACTATAATTGAGTCCTATTTTGACATCCAGAAACTGCGAGAAGAATAGTTAGATATAGTTGTCACCTCACGGACTTAATTATATGCCTAGCTGCCCTGCCATTTCAACCGCGTTTAATTTCTAAGAAATCCATATAAACTTCAACATCCTATTTCGCCTCTAGGTTGTATTTCTATAAATCCATTCTTAGCGGATACCTACTCCATGAGATCTACCTGTTTCCAAATTTCAGCCCGATCCGTCCAGTGGTTTGGGCTGTGCGTTGATAGATCATAATGTCAGTCACCTTTGTTTAGCTAGTGTTAGTTTCATATAAATGCTTGTAGATTTTTTGTATTCTTTTACTCAACTCATTCTAACACCCAGAAACCGCGAGAAGAATAGTTACAATAGTTGTTACTTCACGACCGTATATAATATGATATGCGAGTAGTACCAGCATTCAGCTGCAATGCTACAATCTCTCAATTTACATTGTAATTTTCTAAACAAATCTTTGCTCTTACTTCGTAAAGCCAGACGAATTACAATATTTTAGTGCGGAGCCCTCTATGAATATTAAGTCCCCTCTGCCCGCCCCCTTAATTACATCTGATAAATCAAAGTAAAAATTTCCTTCGCTTTGTATTATCGTTACCGAACACGGCCAAGGGGGTCCGGCTAGGGTTGGGACTAGTGAGATTGCTGATATACACATATGACTGACTGCCTCGTGGTCTAGTGGTAAGCATGTTCAACCACAGACGTGAGGTCCCGGGTTCGAATCCCGGGTCGGACCAAAAATTGTTATTGGGATTTTTCAATTTCTAATAACAGTCCGGAGTCAGGAAGTTGGCGGTGTTACACCCCCGTGCCTCGGAGAGCACGTTAAGCCGTAGGTCCTGCGCCTGATTTACTCACCGGTCGTGTCGGATTACCGTCCCATCGGAATATGAGAATGAGGGAATAGAGAGTGCACTTGTGTCTGCGCGCACACTTGTGCACTATAATATGTCTGACTCGTCTCTATAGAGACGGCCGCCGTAGCCGAAATCGGCTGGGAGGACATTATTATTATACACATATTTAGGACTTGTCCGCGAATCTTTGTACAATTGCTAAAATACTTTAGTTCTTGATTTTAAAATGATCCTTTTTTACGTATAATTAACGAAATAGAAATAATTAAGTAAAAAAAGAAACACCTGATTGATTTTTTTTATTGTTTCATATACTTACCTATAGATAAATTATATCCACGAAATATGTTTAATAAAGAAAAGAATTGAAGCCGCTTAACGGTTTGTATGATATATATGCAAAAAATACATGAATACCTGTTAAGATAGAAAAACAAATCTGTCTATAAGTATTTGTAGCAAATGTATAGAGATACAGTCTGTCTCAACCCTTATTCTTATCGTCTACGCTAACATCAAACAGATGTGATAATTTTTCAACCCAGCGACAGCCCTGGAGGCATTTCCTAGGGGAGCGATTTCCAGCACGCGACCCTTATCCGGGGAGTTATAGGTAACGCAAACACCTCCGTTGGAAAAGCGATGACAGTATACTTTAGTCCTCTGGTGTTAGGGTTACCTACCCACAGTGAGAGATATTGCTATTGATAAAATGCTGTCTAATGAGCATGCCGGCCCTGCTCATACGATACGACCTCAAAACTGATGGATACGTCAACGCGTTTCTTGTGGTTTGTGAGTTGCCGGTGGCCCATTTCGAATGAAACGGCAACGCATCCACGCGGATATTAGAGACGTTGGTACTCGCGAAATGGCTCCGTTTTCTCGTTTCTCCCCCTAGGCCATAAAAAACAGTTCACACCATTATCGTAAAAGAAATTAAACTAGTATTGTCTCGCAGCTACACGCGATTATTGGCGTAGGTCGGTTGTTATATTGCATAAGATGGCTTCACATGTTTTCTTCTATATATAATGTTCTAAACAGCAGTAATAAAGTATTTGAAAGATTTGAAATAAAGTTGAACAATATATGTCTGTTTCTTAACCTAATTGAGCAAAAACACCCGTCATTATAATAATAAATAAATAAATATTACTTTATTGCACACCAAACATTAATCACAAAAATTATATCAACTATACTTACTAATAAAAAAACCGGGCAAGTGCGAGTCGGACTCGCGCACGAAGGGTTCCGTACCATTATCTACGAAAACGGGAGCTTATCTTTTGTATGGGAGCAAAATCACGTTTATTGTATTGGGGCCCCCTTAAATATTCATATTATTTAATTTTTTAGTATTTGTTGTTATAGCGGCAACAGAAATACACCACCTGTGAAAATGTCAACTGTCTAACTATCTTAGTTCATGAGATACAGCCTGGTGACAGACGGACGGACGGACGAACGGACGGACATCGGAGCCTTAGTAATAGGGTCCCGTTTTTACCCTTTGGGTACGGAACCCTAATAAATGTATAATTATTAGGCGGCCTTATCGCTATAAAGCGATATCTTCCAGGCAACTATCTTTTAAAGATACATATATTGCTTGGAGATGATTTTTGATGATGAGATTGCCGTCATTGTTTTGTAAGCAAATTCATTCAAATAGACTTGTCCGATTTTTAAGCATTTTTATGTGTACATTCCGTAGATCTGAGAATCGATCGTAACATTTTATTCCTATATGTTCACGTAATTGAAATATACGCAGAAGAAAACGCGGAGCGCGCGCTTACAACATAATATCATATGTACAAACATAATAATTTTAATAGAATAACACAGCAAGGTTACTGCCAGTTATTATACTAACATGTATGTAAAATTTCCCTCGAATTGCCCTTATAACATGTAGAAATCTCGAGAAAAACACGCAGTTCTTTGAAACACGTTTTCCATATTCCCACGTACCCTCGAGTCGAGGTTATTATATTTGCCGCCGCTGCCAATACGAGCTCGGAAAAATACGAGAAAACAAGAATACACTTTATGAGATTTGCGATGACGAACAATAATTTTGTTTTGCATTTTTAAAGAGGCAATAGGTTTTGTTGTGTGATATGTTTTTGTTCAGCGTCAAGGTTTAAGTGTTCTTTAACTTGATTTGAGAGAAAACATTCGTCGAGAACGATACCTTCTCTAAGTAATACCTGGTAGCTACCGCCAGCGTCGGATTAAGGTCGGACTGTGCTCGGGGCTTGGAGACCTCGTAGTTGAGAACCCCCTTTTTTAACCGACTTCAAAAAAAAGGAGGTGGTTCTCAATTCGACCGTATATATATATTTTTTTTGTGTGTTCGCGGATAACTTCTTCGTTTATCAACCGATTTTAAAAATTTTTTTCTGTATAAAATGATCTTGATGAATGACCGCAGATTCAGATGTCCGCATGTCCTTTTAGCTTAAATTATACCTGTTTGTGATCCGCCGTGAAGACGTCATATTTCTTATTGCAGACGCAGCCGAGTATAGAGTATATATCGTGAAGGAATTCACACTAGAGTTGTTTGTTTTAGTGTACTCCATTCCACATAAAATAGGTACTATACTTTCTTATGCGACTTTAAAAAGGGTTTGTTATTTAATTTACTTCACAGAAGTGAAGCTTCAGAATGTATAATACCCTAATTTAGTTGGAAGCTGCGCTATCATTTACTAAATGGTTACCAATTTATTCCGATTATTGCATACAGTTCGCCGTGTACCAGGTATCTCTCCCGTCTCATTCTGAGTTCTACGGCTTCAATTTTAAGGTCGTAATTCACATATAAACGCGCCTCTTTGTCTTCCACGCTCGGGTCACATACATAGTCAATGCGATGTCATTTGATGTCCTCCCTGGACCTTTTAACAAATGAGTCCACGGGATTCTCAACCGTAACGCCGATTTGATTTTATTAATATTAAAATATTATCCCTTAACATGTAGTCGCGGCTAATGGAAATATTCATGAGGCATGTTAATAGGTTTTATTTTTGGAGTTTATCCCACGAGAATGACATAAACAGAGGAAAGAAATCGTGTGAAACATCGAACCGTAACACCAGTGTAACGCCGCAGCGTTAATGTCTCTCGTGCAGTTGAAGCCTTGAAATCTTGATCATTTTTGAAGAGCTTATCTTTACTGTAAACAATGATTGTGCGCTGCAATAAACAAAGATTGATTTGTTATATACTAGATTTTAGCGGCTTCCCTGGTGTTCTTAAATTATTATTTTTGTAAAAAGGTGAAAGCCTAACAAACAAACTTGCATTCATAAATTTTGTAATATTAGTAGGGATTGTTTTATTTTTATTTTTTTTATAAATATCATTAAGTTCAGCTTCTGTTTTGTTCTGTCTAATAGTTGGCACAATACTGGATGGATGATAATGGATGATTTAAAATACAAAGAGATATCTTGCGAACTCTCTGCGGCCTTTGTCAGCCGCCATTTTGTGGCTGTACAAAAAAATAAACAGACTTTCTTTTTTTGTCATTTCCACCAGACGACAAAGGAAACATTGGCTTTTAAGTAATGAAACTCTTTGGTTGCACATTGATGATTATAGTGCTCTGAGCGACCTCTTAGCGTAGACAGACGAAAATGTTTTGCTTTTATATCAATAGGGGGTTAACGAGCGGTCTGATATGTTTTGAGTATCGCAAAATGTGGACAATGGCGGAACGAGTAAGGCCCTTACTCGCAATAATTATGTAACGCAATTCTTGAAGATTTTTGAACATCCCTACCCCCTGTAAGGCGCGTGTATCTC
>LUGF01046393.1:92091-105061 GCA_001625245.1 Calycopis cecrops | reverse complement strand
TGATACTGTTTTTTTGGATGTTTGTATTTTTATTTCTTTACTACAGTCTAAACGGTTTGATGAATTTTAACGCAACGGATATGAGGATATGAAGTAGTTTTATAGATTCTTAAGATGATGACATGAAATAGATTTTTTTGCTTTTTAATTAAAAAGACGTGGCCGTGAAAATAAGGACTCAACTCCATGATATATTCTACTTGTGCGAATGTCTAGTAGTGTCTCTGTAGATCGTCTCCTTACAAAAGAAAGTACCTACTAGTAAGAAATCACCAAGTCTGAGTGAAATCCGAATAACTACTTTTCGCTAGGTATATTCCAAAATTATATATTATTATTTTTTCGATTTTTATACAGTAGCAACTCAAATATCAGCTTCAGTCACCTTTATAATTGCTTTTAATTATAATAGTTCGTTGTTTGAGTATTTTTTTTCTCATTTCCGTTCATTACTCAAATGAACTATTTGAATAAAAACAAAGGAACTTTTAATATAAAAGCTAATGATTTCCTTGCTGACGTGAAGCCTTTTCGTATAGGGCTGCCACCTTTTTCTTAACCAAACAGAATGTTTAAAACAAGTGATTTGATACAATTATGGTGGTTTTAAAATAAGGTAAAATTTGTTTTATTGAAATATATAGATTTTAGTTAGTTTTATCAGATTGTTGTGAGTAAAGTTTATTCAATTAAATTATATTTTCACATTATAAAAGGCAATAAAAGATAAAAGAGTTGATACAATTTAAACAATTGGTTTTTCGGTAAAATGCTATTTCCATAAGAGCAGACCTTTTTAAATCACAGAGAGTTGCAATTATGTAAAACAAAATATTTTCGCTAATTTTTTTTTTGTTCTCATAAAGTATAAAGCATAGTTGCTAAAAAACGTTTTTATAAAATAAAGCTTGTCCGTTTGTTGAACGTGATAATCTCAGGAATATATTACGGAATAGCCCATATATCGATGAAGCGGTATTAAAGCGGATGCGTGGGTAAAACCTAGGGGCGCTGCTAGTTTATTATAAAGTGACAACCCTACACAGAAACGTGTCGGCCAGGTCTAATTGGTTCTACTAATTGGCGCAAGACGAGTCGGTAAGTTACGGCGTATATTTATTCTCGCCGTTTGCAAATCTTTCTGTTTACTCGCCGTATAAATCATCATTTTAGGTGTCGCGAGCTTTAACTTCGTAAAGCAAGCTGTTGAATATTATTACTAGGTTTCCACCCACGGCGATGTTATATAAATGTAATACAAAAATATATAAAATATATTAGTTACAGGGTTTGCATGATACATTGCACTCCCATACAATTCCTACACCAACGTAGCAATGCTACGATATAGACATTCTACGTCTGCTACGGCACCGTTGTGTGCTACGAAATACATACGAACAATTTCGTAGTCGTATCGGATGACAGTGGGGCTTCAGCCTAGCGGGGGACCTTGAAAATTACCGAATTCCCTTATCATATAATTTTATGATCAGGGAATTTAGTCCGTTTTATAAGAGAATAGTTTACTGATACTTTTAGGAGAGAAGGGCTTGATTTTGGATTTACATCAGCGTCTCTATTCTCCTCGAATCTCTATATCTTAGTAAGAGGTAATGCTACGCTGCATTATAACCGAATGGACCGATTACCTGTCGTCTACGTGCGGTATGTCGCTATCCGGTACCCCATGGAGTAGGGAAGAGAAAAGAGGGCAACCCATCTCTATGACCCTCTATAATGTAAAAATGATATTGCGTTAAAGATTACAAGCCAAACTAGGTCATCCTCCAAAAATGGAGATACACAAGTCAGAGTTATAATTCCAATTGCCACGGCTAATAAATTCAGAGACGTCTGGTGGATCTCATCTCTGATATCTCCTACAGATCATTACCAGGAGAACATTATAAATTAGAATATTCCCATTTATCATGGAGTTCGGGGTTTTCGGAGGGCCTTTACAAATGGGCCGAGTCCAAAGTGGGATTGGGCTCGTTTAGAAAATATTTTGTCAGAAGCGTGCGGGAAATATAGATATCGTTATACGTCGTAATGTGGTTATTGTGCGGGAGAGTTACGATTTATATAACGTTACATAAGTGGGTTTGGGCCATAAGTAAAGAAGAGTGTTACGTAAGTAGTATAGTAAATGCCACTTGTGTAATTGGCGAGTGAACGGAATGTAATTACGTAATTAGGAACGTCTGCAACACCAGTTGGAAAACTCGGTGTCAGTAAAGGGTTTTCTTTTGTGAGAGTAGAGATAATATATTGTTATTGGCTAGAAAGTTATCTGGCTTTGTGTCTTAAAACATCTTTTAGATCTGATAATTTTTAAACGGTTTTGTTCTACTAGGTGGGTGAAGTCACATGCCATGTCTTTCGATTGTAGATATTGGACGTGCCCCACGATTTTATTTTAGTTTAATTAATGCATATGTTTAAAATTTGTATATTTAAAAAATGACATCTTTTGTCATAGATGTTTACATAAATGTATATTACATTTTTAGGAATTTATGTGATAGATATTTCCAGAAAGTGAGTAAGTTACGAGTTACTTTATTTTGAAAATATAACAATGTATACATATTGGTACGGGGTACCCATGACTGTATGCATGAAATTATTTTTTAGCTTTTAGTACATTTATCTGCAATAACCGTAACCGTAATAAAAACCGTTTAACTTAATTTTTTTTTAACTTTTTTATTAATAATATTTAATTGACTACTCACCTTGACATTGAGTACTAAGAAGAAATCATCAATAGTTAAAATTCGGAATAGATTCAATTTTAATCAATACATTGCATCTGTATTATTCGACTTAAATTACATTGGGAGATAGATACCTGAATACTGGTCTCTTGAAGTAGGACAATATAAAATACAACAGTAAAAATATATAAAATAACACAAGGATAACATAAGCAAGTAGCTGCTTCATATCGCGCTCTAATAAATTTCTTTTATGAAGATACAAGTTTCCAACATGAATACATAAGTCCGAAGCCCTATTGTAGTGTCGAGCGCCCGCCCCGCCCAATATGTGTACAAGCCTTACGAGAAACTGGGTTAGGTCCATGCATTGTTAATTTAATACATCGAGCCACTTGTGATTGAAACTTGTATCTCAAAGGGCTACTGTTTCGAAATTACTTAAACTTTAAGCCTTCAGTGGGGCCGACTCAACTTTGTACGTCTAGTTTGAACAAATATTAGTATGGGCTATTACTGGGCTATTAGTTTTCTCCTTATTTGACCAGTATGTTAGTATTTTCTTTTGATACCATGATCAGAAACTTTGTTATGGAAACTTGTATCTAAAAGGTAATGTTTCGAAATTACTATAATTCTGTACTCAGACTCAACTTTGATTTATGTTTAGTTTGAAGAAATATTAGTGTACTAGCTTCCGCTGCACGCTGTCAGCTTCGTCTGCGTGGATTTGGGACTTTAAAAATGGAGGTTCTCAATTCTTTCGAATGAAAGATTCACAGCTCCTCCCCCGTAGGTGATGGCGTGATAATGTGTGGCCTATATGTTGACCCGACCTGTTAGTATGAATGACCGACCGACTGATCCTGTTAATATAATATGTAAAGTTTGAAGTAAATCCATGCAGTATTTTGAGTTTAGCGAGGACATACATACAGACAAACAGACAAAAAATCTAAAAACTATATTTTTAGCTTCGATATCGATTGTAGATCACGCCTCAAGTATTAAAAAAATATTCAATGTACAATTTTAACTTTCCTTCGATTTTATTATACCTATGTACTTATACATTGAGTTATTGGTGAGCGAGCCGTCGCTGGAGTGCCCTGTTCCTGATAGATCCGGGGCACTCCACCACAGCGGCCGAGGCTCTCGCAGAGGTTTTTAGTTTGTAGGGGCCCCGTGCCGAGTGCGACACGCCCTTCCAGCTCACCCAGAGCAGGTTGGACGGTGCCTAAAAGCATTTTCCCTGCGTCAAAAAAAATTGGTGAGCGAGCCCTACCTTCCCGGTCGTGACGATCTAATTTAACCGCTATGCACCATGACACGACCAAATAAATATATTTTGTGATAATATGATACTCATTCATACAGATCGAAACTATATCTAGACAAAATAAAATATTTCTCCATTATTGCAACAGAGTCTAGATTTCTATTATTGAATGCGTAATTTCATTTCAGGCCTGCCAAGATAGACCGAGGGAATTGCAAATTTTTTTGTATTCCAAGTAAAGTTTGCGAATACAAATCATAAAAATATATTATTTTCGTTATAAGACTTGGCCCAAACTGTAATACTGGTATTATGATTCAGAACTTTACCTGAAGTATAAATTTCCACTTTAGCCGCTTGGAACGTATAAAATATTAGCAAAATAGCCATTTTCAAGAGTTTCACACTGGTTAAACGGAATTTCTTGAAATGCTCAAGATTTACACAGTCGTAAAATGGTTTGCGTTGAATTAGAATCCAAGTTATGAATTACTGTTCGAGTTGCGGATTTACGAGCAGCCTGATGAACTTTGAAGTTTCCAGATATGCTCGACATACGCTCGGAGATTATGTCTCCCGGAATTATGTCTCGGATGGACCGCAACTTTTTAATCTGCTCCTTAAGTTTTGTTTGAAATTTACTCTTTAATATTTAAAGTAATAATATTTTTACGTTTGTTTTCGATGTTGTTGCTGAGAATTGTGAAAATATTCAGGAGTTCAAATGGAGGAAATTGTAGCAAGAGTTAGAACCATGCTATATTTTTTTTATGGTATAGGGGGCAAACGAGCAGTCGGAGCCATTTTCATGACCACTGACGCCCACAGAAATCCGCGTAGAGGCTATACAGATGCGCTGCCCCCTTTCTCCTCCCACCTTCATGAGCCACCGGCTACTTACACACCGCGCGGAACGCGACAGCACAGCTGTCACTTTTCGCCGGTATCGGCATGCAAGCACGCAGTGTGGCACTACCTCTTCCTGCATATTGCATATTGCAGCTGACTTAGGCTGGCAGGAATACGAGGCTCGTCTAGCTCACATCATACCGCTGCAACGTGACAGCTGAGCTACCTACCACGTTTCCATTGAACCATTGAAGTGGAGTAGACTAGAGGTAATAAGCATCCAGTTATATTGCTCCCTTCATCACTATTAAATTAATTTAAACACACGATGAAGAGAGGAATAAAACTGGATTTGCGGAAACGAGAGACTTCATAAAATGATATTGAAGTGACGAATAAGTAGTTCCATTCGTCACAAACTTTTTATTATCTAAGGTCATAAGTATTAAAACTGACTGAGTTTTAATGCGATTCAGACTTTATCATTTTAATTACTGTAATAGTAATTAATCCTTTTGATTTCTATTGTGGGCCTCAATAGAATACAGCAAGCAATTCTATAGAAGGTTCCCACTTGGAAGGCGGATGCTGCCTTACCTGAGCATAATGTAACTTAATAACCATTTTCACATATTCTACATCCCAAAACCCCTACTTTATTGAGCAGGGAATAATGTTAAGTACATTATTCCCAAGAAAATGGAAATTAGGTGTATCTTTCTCGGAAAATTGTCAGGATATCTTGAAAGATGCTAGTAATATTAAAGGATTAGAAGTACACGGGCTAAAAAAACCAATGGCCACTTTGGTAGAGCCTCCAACTCATTATTTAAACGGAATCGCTAAATCGCCAAGCCCAAACGAGCCACTCCAAAGCCCTATTTTATCTCTGTGATTCTATTTTAATATTGTCATTTCAATTCGGTACAGTTAACATCGAAATTCAATTAACAAATTCAGATTTTCAATGCCAATAGAAGAAACGTAAATCGTGAATTAGTAATTTCGTTTTGACCTGATTACAGTGTTTGACGGATGATTTTGCAGAGATTTTTTTTTTCAGTAAGCCGTTTTGAAAATGTGGATTTGGTTAGTGTGAGGTACTGCGCAGTGTAGTGGACACTGCGCAGTACCTCACACTAACCAAAGCTTGGGCCGATACTGAGGATCTTTTACTCACACGATACCGTCGAGAGAACGACCTTATGGCATTTCGTGCAGTACCTATGTGGCTTTCATGTAGCCATAGAAGGGGCAGGAGGTAGCAGAGCACCGCATCTTTGTAGTCTCTACTCAGATATTTATGGGGACTACTCCAAAAGGCTCCGACTGCTCGTTTGCATCATCTAAATTAGTAATAATATAAAGCTGAAGAGTTTTTTTTTATAGCATAGGAGGCAAACGAGCAGTTAGGTCACCTGATGTAAAGTGAACACCAACGCCCACAGACATCCGTAACACCAGAGGTCTAACACATGCGTTGCCGAATTTGTTGATTTTGCTTTAAAAATTGTTTGTTTGAACGCGCTAACTACTTAACTACTGCTTAACTACTGGTCTGATTTGAAAAATTCTTTCAGTATTAGTTAGTCCATTCAGCGAGGAAGGCTATAGGCTACTTTTTAACTGACTGCGGCAAAAAACGAAACGAAACGGCGTCCGCTAGTGTACTATAGAAAGCGACTTCCGACGCCGACTGTACATTTGAAACCGAGTCATTTGGGCGTCGTCAGTTGTCCCGGAGTGGCTACAAACTAATCAAACACAAATCCGCCGGCGCCAGGAGCCCCCCGAAATAAAGGGACATCGGGTTTATTTGCTTGTTCCATTACTTCATTTTTAAAACCTGAAATTTACAAATGTTTTATTTTTCCGCAAAACGCTCCCCTGTTTGTGGAATTACGCTTTTATTAGCTGTTCTTTAACAACGCGGTTTAATTATATTGTTCATTTAGCCTTTTTGTATGTTTGTATTTCACTTTGCTATCTCTAGTTATAGTAGCAAGGGTTTGCTCGTAATAGATATATAATATCTACTAATAGAATAAAAAGGAAAATAGAGTTGATAAGAGGAAATATGAAGGACAAGATGAGGGACGTTTCCTCTTATTAAATCTTCAGCAATCTTTACACGCATATTCATACATAATTTACACTGATACATACAATAATACTCTACAATTTCGATAAGCTATCTATAGGTAATATAAATTTTTTTATTATACATTTTTTGTCACCACAGGCCTTTATTCTGTGTCTTCTTTTAATTTTTTTTTGTGTAGTGAAATTATTAACTTCGTTACAATTATGATATTTCGATTAGCGTCTATCTATTGTGATGCTGTCTTGAGGCTGTGATCATGGGAGTCATAAGCATTATTACAATATAACCCTTTATTTCTTTCGTTGGCCATTTATTGTATATAGGAAGTCGTTGACACGAACTAGACAAAGCTCATCAAATTTTATTCTCCACTACATTTGCATATGCTGAGCATGCAATATGCATAATGCTAAGATACAGATACTATCAACAAAGTAATGTGCTTTGTACGAGAATATATATGCAGTAATTTATTGTCATGTTCTTGAATTTCTTTAATCCCTCGGTAATAATTATCTTAGTACAGAAAGATGTAGAATCGAATAGAATAAAGTCAATATTAATAATAATATCTGTGGACTTGACACACCACGTTAGTCTAGCCCCGTTGGGACTTGTACCGTAAGGACTTGTGTCATGGGTGCTACACAACGGACAATATATTTATTATGTTTTATAAATTTAAGAAATTTTATACATTTAAGATTGTTATTATAGAAATACAAAGACAAACATCCATGAGCAAGGGGATTCGAAACAGCGACCCCTGGCGCAACATGCTCTGCTTCTCCGAGGTCTGTACCACTGCGCCAGCCGTCAAAAATGTTTTGCAGCATGTTTTTTATAGCCTTTTTTTTATAACCGACGTCCATAAACATCCGAATGAAGCCTATCTTGCCTTATCCACCAATTTACTGGCTACTCAAACTTCACTAAGCGCGATAGCACTTTCATCAAGTCACAAATCACAGCTGTCGCTTTATGGCGGCGTCGTGTAAGTGAGAGGTACCTCCAATTCGGCTGCATGCAGCAGCGTAGTACTACCTCTTGCAAATACAACTACATCGCAATATTCCATGTATTGTCGATTAATCTGGAAAATCCAGTATCAATTTCCTCGCATCAGCGTTTCCGTCCAGCAATATGAAACAATTGCACATTCGCACTATTAAGATACGCCCGATATTGCGTGCCAGTATTTCACGGTGGACATATTCCATGCCAGATAACAGGGTTAATGAACTGCGGTCGCATGATAAATGCATGCCATGCAAGTGGAAATGTCGTTTATTCTCCGTCATATTAGCGGTTTTAACCCATTCAAGTGACAGTTGACAGATAAAGCATGTAATTAAATTGTTTTCGGAGGGTTTTGTGAATATTGTGCATACCTGGATAAAAATGAGATTCGGTTGGTTAAATACTATTTTTGCCCCGAAGATGCTGCCCAAGGCTAAGCCGAACAGGGCTACCCATACCGGACAGGCTTGGAGGGAGAGACCAGACAAAGAGCAGCTGTAGCGACTGGTCAGAGGCAGTCGGACAGTCCCCAAGAAGGAGAAGTCTGGCCTGGCCGAGGCCAGGCTGTGCTGGAGGGATCCTGTTGCTTGCATCCGAGACTCCAATTAAAGCGGCTGAAAGCACCACATTGATATTACACTAAGTGACGAGCCCGGCATGGGTTTAAGGATCACCCAGGCTCCTAGGTATCATATGTAAATGTATTTCTTCTGCGTTTACAAAAAAAAATATAAACAAATGACCTGTAACTGGCGGTATTCAAACAGCTCCCTGCTTGGTAGTCGCGTGACCAAAGCAGTTTATACTGGCTCAATCCGGGCGTGGGGTTACCACGGTGGCGCCGCTGCACCCCTTTCGGTATCGCCACACTCAATCTACAAAAATGGTACGAATAATTTATTACGAAGATTGATTAGGCGAAAAATGGGTCGACACTCGTAACTTCTGGAATCAAAATTCCCTTAAAACATTTGAAAAAGAAACTCATGTTATTTAAGAGGTAGGTGTTGCCATAGCTAAAATGACTAAAGGAAAAGTGTGGCAATGATAAAATTAATATTTCTTTATATAATAAGGGGGCAAACGAGCAGTTGCCATTCTCAGGACTATCAACGCATATAGATGAGCATAGAGGTTATACAGATGTGTTGCCCTCTTTTCTCCTCCCACCTTCATGGGACACTGGCTACTTACACACCGCACGAAACGCGACAGTACGGCTGTCACTTTACCCTTTTTGTAAATGATTAAATGAAGGGTATTCTAGTCATTCCGTTGGCCTACTAATAGTAACTACTGTTGAGACGTAATACAGGTAATGCTTTCATGCTCAGGTAATTATTATACTAATTCTTGTTTGTTGTTTTAAAATGTTCAATAAAAAATTGTTTACTTACTAATAATTCTGTAAAAAAGTTATGGCTAAATCTATCGTATTGGGGAACTGTAAAGGGAGATAATAAGTGTGATAAATAAATAAATAAATAAATAAATAAAAATGCGGGTGATGAATTTTCATAGTCACATGAAATGGGAATTAAAGCCTCCAGAAAAGCGAAAGAAATTTAATAGAGAATTTCTGTCCGGGAATATTCCAGGACATGTGGTTTACTAATGCAACTGTAGGCTTATGTTGTCAACCCGTATTACCGAGTGGGATTTCGTAATAGTTTCATAGTTGCAAAAACATGGACTATCTGTGCCCCGTGGTTTCACCCACATGCCAATGATACTTTTTTTAGAAATGTAAAATATAATTTATATAAGTTTTTGAAAATAGTTCAGATTGTAAGTTATATATGAAGGAAAGGTTAAGGCTTTGGGTCCACCAAAGACTTAACCGTCAATGCATTTGTCTCGACGATATAGTCGCCCTTTGTGGTCGGAGATTCACATCAGATCGGAAGGTCTTTTTACACACTTTTTAGTAGGTACTAATTAGTGATGGTAATGCAATTGAATATGATTGTGTCGGCACTACAGGAACGTGCCTCATTTTCTATATATATGGTATTACGTGCGTGGTCTAGCGGTAAGCGTGTTCAACCACAGACGTGAGGTCCCGGGTTCGAATTCCGGGTCGGACCGAAAATTGTTATTGGGATTTTTCAATTTCTAATAACAGTCCGGAGTCAGGAAGTTGGCGGTGATACACCCACGTGCCTCGGAGAGCACGTTAAGCCGTAGGTCCTAGGTAGGCCTGATTTCTCACCGGTCGTGTCGGATTGCCGTCCTATCGGAATGTGATAATGAGGGAATAGAGAGTGCACTTGTGTTTGTGCGCACACTTGTGCACTATAATATATCCTGCGCAGATGGCACGTCTATATAGGCGGCCGCCGTAGCCGAAATCGACTAGGACGACATTATTACGTGCAATTTAAAAGTTTTCAAAGGTCTAATGGGGAGTAAGAAAGTAGGGCAACATGAGCATGTCCATGGGCAAAAATAACTTATCCTAAAATATATGTTATATTATGTCCGTTTCTATATTGGCTTTAACTATTCATAGCAATTAAGCAATTTTTGTGAATGAGATCCCAGTAAATCTAGATATTTTGATAGAAATCTTACAAACCCACTTAGATTTAATACAAACCTCCGTGTTGTAAGGATTTTTCTATTTAGATGACTAGCGCTCAATGTGAAACTATAACAGAGTGGAGGCCATAAAGTGTTATCTTTTTGTTCCAGGTGAGTGAGCGTGAGCGAGCGCTGGCCGGTGAGCGGGGAGGCGAGGGGGGTGGAGGGTGTAACTGCCCTATTGTTTATGGGCGAACACCCTTCTGTGTCACACTTATCTAAGTGAGCGTACTGTACGGGGAAAATGTTTAAAACTCCATCAATAGCTGCGTCCGCCATGTGTTTTGACTAACATTTTTTGCGTGGAGCATTTCTTTATTAATAGCTATCAACACCGAAATAATTGTTAAAAGTGGGGAGTCCCCGAAACGCGTTCAAGTAAAATATTAAGGTTTTTTTTTATTGTAAAGGAAAACGAACACGAGACCGTAGACATCCACATAGTTAATAGGAAGATATTATGCTTTATTACTTTTTTTAATGCAGCATAACAGTCCCTTTTACTAAAATATTGACTGCCAGATAGTTAACATTGTGTTGCATGGTAGCTTTGTCTTATTTAAGCCCATTTTTTTAAGGATAACATCTGGATTTTACCAAACAGCACGAGAATTACATCATAAAAACATCACACTACAGATACTTAAAATGTTGCCCCGACTAGATTCAGATGCAGTGGCATCGCAATAAATAATATTGGAGTTGGCCCGCTCATCCGCGACTCCATTATCGTTTTCATATTTCCATAATAGAACCGGCTCAAAAGAACTTCGGTCGACGAACTCTTCCCGCCAGCTTAAGACATAGGCTCTTTGTCTAGCTTTGATATACGGCCTTTGTTCTTTGCTCTCGGAGTATTCTCAGCCAAGTAAATGTTAGCATAATATTTTCATATATCATCGAGTGCTCTTTACGTCATCTGCTCATAGACTCAGTAAGAGTCGATTAGACCACAAAAGTGTAGGAATTTGGAGAAAAAATATTAGTTATCAATCATTGTAAGGGAAAGTATTTTAAGTGTAAAGATATGTTAAGTTTACGAGAATATTACAATAACAGACTGCAAGCCAATCATTTTATTCTCATCATAGGTACATGTAACAATGAAATATGTTCAAAATCCGCGTGAAATATGTTCACTACCACACACTATCTAAAAATCCTAGTCTACCCTAGACCATTGTTCTTGTGACGCTACTGAAACTTCAGACTTGTAAAAAAAATAATAAAGTTGTTTAAGAATAGAATAATAAAATAGATAGTGTTGCGGGTGTCTGTGGGCGTTGGTGACCACTTTATATCAGGTGACCCAACTGCTCGTTTGCCTCCTATGCTATAAAAAAAACGTTTATTCAGTACTCCACAATAGATAGACTTTTTTTATATTATTTTAATTGTAATATTTTTAGTATAACTTAATCTGTACGGTCTGTAGGACCGACATGGGGTCGGTTAGGTATGAACTGACTTCTGTGCTGTTTCAGAGTTTTCGGTGGTCCACGTAGGGTTGAAAGTAGACATCTCGGCGGGATTATGTAGTAAGGGAACTCTAACCAGAGAATCAAATCGCCATTATCTCAAGAATGTTGAATCTCTCTGAATCTCCAGTGTTACGGATGTCTGTGGGCGTTGGTGTTCACTTTACATCAGGTGACCTAACTGTTCGTTTGCCTCCTATGCTATAAAAAAAAAAAAAGAAACACTCCTAAAGATGGTGCCAATTAGACTTCTTGGTTGGACCCAGAAATGTTATAAGAAACAATCTGCAACGACTTTGTAACGAAGGTGCTTAGTCGTCACTTACGTACATCAATGGCCCGGAACGTTGGACGCTAGCGTGGAACCAAAGCCAAACCGCGCACAAATAAAAGTTTCGAACTCTTCGTTTGACAGCGTCGACGATACGCTGTCAAAGGTGATGTACGAAAATACGGCGCAAAATTAAACTTTGACAACATTTGCTTACCTGTGTTAAAAATGCGCATTTTTTATAATATAAGCAAGCAGAAGGGGAACTTTTGGGTCTACCAATGGTCCTACCGGCTTGCATAATTGCTGTGTAAAAGTGTTGTTGCTCTTATTCTTACTTCCTCGGTCAATAGGCCACCAGATACTCATAAACCGCATGCGTATGCTGCGCGTTTGACACGTCGTTATTTTGAGACAGCACGTGATATGTTGCGCGTTTGACCAGTCTTTATTTTGAGACAGTACGTGGCGGTGAAGACTTGTAAGTAACATTTTTTAATTATGATGAAAAGAACATTAGGAGTTGTTGCAGAGCATGTTAAACCAAAGATCCCCAATTCTTTCTGTGGCCAGTTTGCAGTTTTAGTGTTACTCATATTACATATAAAAATCTAGTGTAACAATGTTTGTTGTAATTAGTGGACCGATTTAAAAAAAGTTATA
>LUGF01046393.1:69032-91129 GCA_001625245.1 Calycopis cecrops | reverse complement strand
TTGTTCTTTCCTCTCGGAGTATTCTCCGCCAAGTAAATGTTAGCATAATATTTTCATATATCATCGAGTGCTCTTTACGTCATCTGCTCATAGACTCAGTAAGAGTCGATTAGACCACAAAAATGTAGGAATTTGGAGAAAAAATATTAGTTATCAATAATTGTAAGAGAAAGTATTTTAAGTGTAAAGATGTCTTGAGTTTACGAGAATATTACAATAAAACAGTCTGCAAGCCCCACATTTTATTCTCATCATACATGTAATATAATATGATCAAAATCCGCGTGAAATATGTTCACTACCGTCTACCACACACTATCTAAAAATCCTAGTCCACCCTAGACCATTTTTCCTGTAATGTTTTTGAAACTTCGGACTTAAATAATTAAATAAACCATTATATGAAACAAAATCCGTTAAAATTGTTTAAGAATAAATTATAATAGATAGTGTTGCGGATGTCTGTGGGCGTTGGTGATCACTTTACTTTAGGTGACCCAACTGCTCGTTTGCCTCCTATGCTAAAAAAACGTTTATTCAGTACTCCACAATAGATATACTTTTTTTTAATTTTTTAATTTTTTTATTGTAATATTGTTAGTATAACTGAATCTGTACGGTCTGTATGGCCGACATGGGGTCGGTTAGGTATGAATTGACTTCTATGCTGTTTTAGAGTTTTCGGTGGTCCACGTAGGGTAGGTTGAAGGTGGACATCTCGGCGGGGTTATGCAGTAAGGGAACTCTAACCAGAGAATCAAATCGCCTTCATCTCAAGAAACACTCCTAAAGATGCTGCCAATACTTCCTGGTTGAACCCAGAAATGTTATAAGAAACAATCTGTTTTAACTTAGTAAACCAAGTGCTTAGTCATCACTTACGTACATCAATGGCTCGGGGCGTTGGACGCTAACGTGAAACCGAAGCTAAACCGCGCACAAATAAAAGTTTCGAACTCTTCGTTTGACAGCGTCGACGATACGCTGTCAAAGGTGATGTACGAAAATACGGCGCAAAACAGCATTTACTTACCTATGTGTTAAAAATGCGCATTTTTTATAATATAAGCAAGCAGAGGGGGAACTTTTGGGTCTACCGATGGTCCTACCGGTTTGCATAATTGCTGTGTAAAAGTGTTGTTGCTCTTATTCCTTCTTCCTCGGCCCGTGGGCCACCAGATACTCATAAACCGCATGCATATGCTGCACGTTTGACACGTTGTTATTTTGAGACAGCACGTGATATGTTGCGCGTTTGACAAGTCTTTATTATGTGACAGTACGTGGCGGTGAAGACATGTAAGTAACATTTTTTAATTATGATGAAAAGAACATTAGGAGTTGTTGCAGAGCATGTTAAACCAAAGATCTCCAATTCTTTCTGTGGCCAGTTTGCAGTGTTAGTGTTACTTATATTATATATAAAAATATAGTGTCACAATGTTTGTTGTTATTAGTGGACCGATTTAAAATAAAAGTTAAATTTTATTTTCTCTGTGTCGGATTGTCGATGGAAAAGAGAGTGATCTAGTCTCGGCACACATTATTTTATTTATGTTATAGAGGGCAAAAGAGCAGTCGGAGGCATTTTCATGACCATAGACGCCCATCTGGAATTTCTGGATATACATATCTATACATAGATAGGCTATACAGATGCGCTGCCCTCCTTTCTCCTCTCACCTCCATGGGCCTTCCATCATCCACATCTAATTGTGGACTGACATGTCATGTCCTACGTGAATTGAGTTAGGCTTTATAAATATTGGACAAAATTCGACCACCAGAATTTCATTACGTTACGTTACGTGTTGACGTTATCAACAACTGATATTGTATTAAATAGAAAACAAAATTTAATATCTGTTTTTATTTGTACAATCGAAATGTAAAAATGTCAAATGAAAATGTCTGCGCCAGTTGGTGGAAAACTGGATACACATTTTTACATTTTTTCAAGTTGACTTTGATTGACGAATAATATGAATGAAGCTTTGAGCTTTTGATAACATTTAACCGAGCTTTATTCCTCGTCAATTTATATAAAATCACGCTTTTTGGCATTTTGTTTTACGCTAGCTTTGTTACAGTTTAAAATATTAAAAAAAGGACAAAATAATAATCAATTAGGTATTGGAAAGGCGAGGACTGCTTTTCTAAAAGTTGTTAGTATAAAAGTTTCTACAAGGCCCATCTGATATCTCTCTTTATTGTAAGCGCTTTCTCAGTTCCCGAAGCTTTATCGCTTATATTTACTGATTATAATTTTAGCCTCATTTTCGTAAATCAACTAAGTATAATATGAGCCCTATTCATTTGTTGTTTTTGTAGAGATTCTTTCTAGCGGATTGTACACGGCTTGTAAAATATCATTTTTATGTCTACTTACTTGAAAGACCTATTGTGATATGTACCTACACAATACATTTATTTTATTTGGAAAATAAAGGTGATATAAAATAAAAATACTTTAACATTTAAACTGTATACAAAACGAGACACCATCTATACATGTCCATACGGCTTGCTAGATAAATATAAAAGCTTGAACAATAGTAAGACATTATTATATTAATGATTGCTCGCAATAAAGTTCTATAAAATACTAACCGCTGCTTAGGGTATCGCGTCAAACTAGCGCTTACTCATGGTTCCTTTTAGAAGATGCTCATGGCTATACAGCTTGAGAGCTTTAGAAGATGCTCATGGCTATACAGCTTGAGAGCTTTAGGAGATGCTCATGGCTATACAGCTTGAGAGCGTTAGAAGATGCTCATGGCAATACAGCTTGAGAGCTTTAGAAGATGCTCATAACTATACAGCTTGAGAGCTTTAGAAGATGCTCATGGCTATACAGCTTGAGAGCTTTAGAAGATGCTCATAGCTATACAGCTTGAGAGCTTTAGAAGATGCTCATGGCTATACAGCTTGAGAGCTTTAGAAGATTCTCATGGTTATACGAGCACTTGCCATCATGTGATCCAATTGTTAGTGCAAAAAAAAACTACACCATGAAATCAATGCGCTTGATGGATTTATGAAGCAATCAATTCGCGTTTTGTTCTAGCCCGATTTGAATGGTTGTCAAAAAAACGAATTCGCACGCCCATCGGCGTTAATACCGAGCCAATCACGCACACGATGGGGCCACTCCATCACCGACGTGAAGAGGACGGCTGTCACGCCGCGTGATGTTCGACGTTTATATTGCCTATGTGCTTTGTCTTTTTAATTACTCGCCATTCTGTAGGAGATGGGAGTGTACTTTGTAGAAATAGCCCGGTTCGGAGAGTGTGCGTGAGACCTAAGGGTGGGAGGCTTACATGCCGGTAGAGTGTAGACCTGTTAATCTTATTCTAGGAAACCCTAAGATAACTGTCATCGTTGGTAAGAGGTAGTGCCACACTGCATGCTTGCATGCAGTCGAATTGGGCCGGCACGACCGGGGAGGTACGAGCGCTTACACGAGACCGGCGTAAAGTGACAGCTTTGCTGTCGCATTTCGTGCGGTGTGTAAGTAGCCGGTGTTCCATGGAGGTGGGAAGAGAAAGGAGGGCAGCGCATCTGTATAGCCTCTATGCGGATGTTTGTGGGCGTCGATAGTCATGAAAATGGCTCCGGCTGCTCGTTTGCCCTCCTATATCATAAAAAAAAATGGTTAGCAAAGTAGGTAGTCTTTTATGCACAGGGAAAATGCTTTATGCGCCGTTCAACTTACCACAGGTAGATATGAAGAATGGTGTCCGACTTAGCATAGAGTATGCAGTTACCGATTAAAAACCACTGCGAGAGCCTGCAGCTTCTGTGTTGGAATGTCCCGGGTCTATCAGTAGCAGGACATCCCTACCGGTCTCCAAAGGACATCATAAGGTTTCAGTTTCAAGGGCCAAAGTAGTTCTGTTTACGAAGAAGATCGCTTCATATTAAAGGAACTTTGGCAATTAGAGAAACCGAATCCTCAGTGCCCAGCCTGAACGGGTAAGACGCAGAGCCGCTGGCATCATCTCTCTATCTTCAGTCCATTCGCAAAAAAATAAAACTTACACCATAGACAAATGGCAAAATACACTTTGTGTACCAACATAACATCCGCATAAATGCACGCCGCCTATAAGCCAAATGGGTAAAATACGGCTGGCAGTTAATAAACGGCAATGGAAATCCTTTACTGGATTTATAACTGTTGGGGAGGGCGGGAATTAAAATAAAATTTATTCTGTCGCCGTACGTGGATACGTGTTATTTAATTTCCGCGGAAAAATACCTTTTTCATAATTAATTTTCAAGTGATACTGTTTATGTGGCGGATGAAACAGCCTCTTTATATATTGTTAGTTGAATAATTATAAAAACGTAACATCATATTTTAAACGGATGTAAAAAGTGATATATTTTACTCTGAAATTATAGAAAAAGCACTATTTGTAAAGTATTTCAGAATAACCAAAAAAATTATGTTGGACAATAAAGCTATAAATATATAACTCGTTATAGATATATAACAAGTTATATATTTATAGCTTTACTAGATGTTACCTGCGTCTTCACTTGCAAAGTTATTCGCGATAAAAAGGAGCCTATAGCATACTTCAGTCCTTCAATTATCTAAATATCACATCGATCCGTTGATCCGACTAGACTGGAAAGATAGACTAATAAACAAACATCCAAACGCACTTTCGCATTTATAATATTAGTAGGTATGGTTTGTCCAATACCATTTTTATAAATGTATAAATACATATTATATTCTTCGGAAGGCACTTAAGATTATATATTATTTACTTGATTGTTCTTTTCGTTGTTTTTGATTCTCTGTGGAATCTGTTCGGACTTGGCCCATCACTCATTCTTCCACTGCCGCCCTGTGCCTACAGAATCGATTCCGAAAATTGATCCAGTGGAATTTCGGATACCAGAGAGACCAGTAACAGTATCTTTTAAATCAAATCACCACTAATAGGTGTAACTAAACTTTCACGCAAGAGTTTATTTGTATACACGCATCTGCAGGCAGACAAAATTCAGATCCTTACATTTGAAGCGTTAGGTCTTATAAATACACTTCATTCATTAAGTACCTTCCTACGGGTAAGGGTAAGGCCCTTACCCGTAGGATTAATCTATCTGTGTCAGAGGGAGTAATGTACATCAAACGTGTGTGTATCTATCTATATAATACTAGCTGCGCCCCGCGGTTTCACCCGCGTAACTTTCGATCCCGTGGGAATATCGGGACAAAAATAGATGTTGGCCGATTCTCAGACCTACTCAATATGCTCACAAAATTTCATGAGAATCGGTCAAGCCGTTTCGGAGGAGTATGGCAACGAAAACTGTGACACGAGAATTTTATATATTAGATGTATGTATGTAGATTTCTATGTTGCCTGTTACAGCGTAAACGGTGGCAAATTTTAAGTGCCGTTAGATTTATCTTGATAACTCAATTGACAACGGGTATATTAAAATATTTTTTAAGCAGTCGGGTTTTTATTTTATCAAATGATTGTAGGAGATAGTTCCATGCTGCATGCATGTAGCTGAATTACGCCGTCACGACCGGAGAGGTACCTCTCACTTACACGACAGCGATGTAAAGAGATAGCTGTGATGTCGCGTTTCGTGTGGTGTAAGTAGCCCATGAAGGTGGGAGCAGGAAGGGCAACGCATCTGTATAACCTCTATGCAGATGTCTATCTGCGTCGGGTAGTAAAATGACTGACTGTGTCTCCAGTAGACTATTAAATAAGATGTCATTTAAAATGTATCTTGTATGTAGGTAGATATAGATATAATAACCGTTACCCCTACTAATAGTATAAATTTAAATGTGAGTTTGTTTGTTTATCTTTCACTACAAAACTACTCGACCGATCATCATGCGAGCGAAGCTGCGGAAAGCTAATAGTTATACATGTACAAAAGGTGGACACAAACGAATAGTGATTTTTTCCGGGTGATTAAAATCGAAACGTTTCACCGTCTAATTGATTACGCTCTTCCACCCCGCTCGGACGATATGAACTTTCGGTGCGTATTTGCGTTCGGAAATTGCTGAAAGAGTTTTTCAATTTTCCTTTTTTTATTGCACTCACTCCGATTGGCTCACGTAATTGGGGTATATGCGGTTGTTTGTGGAACAATGCATTAGCATATTAAGCGATGGATATTTTGTTTAAAATGTCCATGCACAAAGGCATGCATGTTGTTTTTTTATTTACATTTTAACAGCTAAGGCCTGCAGTTGCCCGGGAATGGATATTGTTGGATGTTTGGCTTTAGAGTTTAAACAAAACGTGTTGGTTTTGACGTCAAAGAATGAAACTATTTCCATTTGTTTTATCTGTTCCCAATGGTTGTGCCACAAAGAATTAAACCATTTCTTTTTATTTTATCGATTTTCAATCGTTTTGCCACAAAGAATGAAACTATATCTATTCGCCATGGTTGTGTCATTTTATTCGGTCGTTCGCGGAGGCTTTGGTCTCGCGTTTTGTGTGGTATATGAGGGCTTGGGTAAAGAATGAGTACTTATATCTGCTTATCGTAGAGGGATTAAAAAATTTTAACAGGATAACAACATTTTTTAAAGGGTCGGAAACTACTGTCTTCCTCCGTGTACAGTAATATCTCGAACTTACATTGTAGGTGGGACGTAGCCTTAGCCGCGTAAGTCGAATTCGCGCAAATGTATTTACAATACTAGCTTCCGCCCGCAGCTTCGCCCGCGTGAATTTCGGACTTCAAAAATGATTCAAAACTTTAACTTATTATGTTATTCTGATATGAAAGCTATATTGCTGTAAAGTTTCATGAAAATTCAGTTTCCGTGCAGTAGATTTTGTGTGAAAGAGTAACAAACATCCTTACAAACTTTTGCATTTATAATATTAGAAGGATTATATTAACTTTTTAATTTGGATCCAGTGTTTTTATAATAAACTTTGATTACAGAAGAATTTGATTAAAAATATGTAACTAATAGTAGTTTTACGAGTCGTAGAAGTGACATTTATCGCGTAAGTCGGGCTATTACTGTACTTACTACAGGACGTGGCATCTTTCTGTGGAATACACAGGGATGTCGAAATAACTTCATGTTTTCGGTGTGTTATTTATATCAAATCAAACTTTTATTTACGCAAATATCTCCAGTCAACACACAAAGAATTGCAAGCAAATATATCGTGGCATAATATATGTAACAAGGAACAAGATATATTACTAACGGTCTGTCATACAGCGATGCTGATAAAAACTAATTTACGTTATAATAGAACTCCGAACACAATGCATGTCCTCCGGAGATGCGCCGGGCTCCGACCAATCTAACTTGCCATCTCTATTCTCTGTAATTCCTCCGTAGTTTGTCACGTCTATGGATACGCCATAGACTATCATCTAAATTTGTTTATGGTTAAAGGACTTTCGGATTTATGTTCTACGATTTAGTAGCGTTTTGTTTTTAAAAAACATTTATTACGCTTTTAGAGTGAAATTTCGGAAACTATTTATCGATTTACAACTGGCAGAGTAGCTGTGTAAAATAAAAAATTATGTAGCATTTTAAAAAAGAACGTGGTCTTCTTTTAAAGTCGCTATTTTGAAAAGGTTTTTTTAGAAAGCTGAAGTACAAACGTACAGTTTCTATTACAAGCTATGCCTATATTGCTGAGTCATTTCTGTTGTCTCTACCATTACATATTGTTCACGTTCGAAGGCTGTGCTTTTTATATTTCAGTGACATTTTCGTGCGAATGATGCGTGGCTAATGGATCTGAGTTGTAATGTCATGCTGTGGACTCTAGGGGATAGAAAAGTCGAAAAATCAACTATTGTATGAAAAGAGAAACATTAGAATAACTATATGGTCCGGGAAAACCTTTAGTGTTTATTAAGTAATTAAAGCTTCTTGCGAAGTACACAGGCATTAATTCGTGGTTCGGCCGAGGAGAGAATTATAAGGTCGAAAATTAAATACCCTCCCCCCGATATATATGTGCTACTTGAAGAAAATCTCCCCCCAGGTCACCACTTGGACCTAGTCCTAGTAGACCTAGTCTACTTGGAAGTCGCTTAATCGACTCCCAACACAAGTAGGCCTATGTCAAGAAAATAGGAGTCGTTGGATCAATGGAGCATTTACTCCAGTACTCGCTGTGCCCAAGAACTTGCACATTCGAGGATCTGCTCGCTGCCAATGTTACCGCTACATATGTGAGACAGTACTGGGCGCATAAAATTTGATCAGCTGAACGCTGACACGAGAAGAAGAAGATTAAGTAATTTCAAAAGCTGAAAAACCTTTTTTAAATGAGATTTTGTCAAACGATATAAATCAGTTCAGTTGACAGTTGTTTGTCGATAACAATTTACTTTAAATTTCATTCTATTTTCCTTCTAGATCATATTGAATAGCAATCTAACCATTTTGCCTTGATATTTAACTACGTAGTACCCCTGAGCTTCGATAATACAGTATGATATATCGTCCATATATATCTGTATCAAGAAAACGAAGTCGATCCCGAGAGAGACAAGACTCCATGCAGCTGATGTACGTTTTCACGATTTTCTGGCATTATTCACCACGAGGTGGTACTTGGTACTGCCTCAACAGTTCTGTTGATTTAGTTAGAGCTCAGTATATCGCAAGGTAATTTGTTTGAATCTCGGTCTAAAAAAGTTACAAAGGATTTTCTATTTTTGAAAAACTGTCTCTTTCCAGGAAGTATTATTCCATAGTTCGTAAATATTGTTAAGTTGATTCATCGATTGTCGTCCCATCAGATTAAAAGAGTCATGAAAGGAACATTTTAATGCATTTGTATCTAAGCTCATACTAATGCAATTTAAAGTAGATTATATTGACTGCTAGTCGGTACGGATACCTACGCCATAGGGGAAATTTAAACAGGAAATCTTTTATTTTATGATCAGTGTGATCTCATCCCACATATAAATATATTTCATTGGATATATACGGCATCGGCAAAGCGAAGTCGATCCCAGAGGAGTCTTATAAAACTGCAGTTGAACCCGCTAGCTAGTTTACTGCAGTTCCGTCTGTTTTGGTGTTTCGTGACCGGTGCATCAGGTCTAGACTATATCGATCCAGGTGATTCACTGTTTCCAAATTACTGAGTCACCGGTCTCTCCCCCATAACTAACATTATACTGACGGTGAGTTATGGTGTTCCGGTAATGCAAGCGTATTTGAGCATAAATAGTCATTATGTCGGCAACTATGTGCGCAATAAAGTATGCTGCAGAGAAAATACTTTGTCTTACTTAAGTCGTGATTTTCAATTTCATAGTTTTTGACAGATTTGAATAATAGTTGTTTGTATTATGTACAGAATATCTATATTACATTAGAGTGTAGATATGATCTTAAATGTGGTGGTATGAGATGAAATGAAAATGCTTTTATTCAAATACAATCATAAAATTACTTATTACTTTAATATTAATTAAACTTATAATCAGTTCAATCGTTATGTGAGCTTAAGTGAAATAGAAGCACGGAGATTGAATTGAGTTTACTTAGCTCTTTATTTCTTTTTCTAACCATGAATAATTGTCAACATCATCATTTGAGTTTTATTTCTCATTTTTTCCTATACAATTACACTAATTGACCTAAAGAGGCTGGATTTAACCCTCGTCTAGATAATAAGTCCACACGATGACATTGTTACTTACGAATAAAATTTAACCCTCCGACGCTAGCGAGCCGAAATCGATACAAAATACCCGCTATAATTGGCATTAGCGGGTTAGCTTGGCGTAAATTTATCGAAGTAGAACCAATAATGGGTTATTTTCAAATTTAATTCATCGCCATGATTATTCTGGGCGAGGCAGCCGCGCGTTCAGTCGCGAGTAATAGATGGGTACACCGAGCGATGCGAATAATTAGCGGGTGATACGACTAATCGATTCTTCAGTATCGATTAGATCCCGATTATGGGATGTAATTGGATTAATTAGTTCCATAATGCTACGTGATATGGTTATGATTAATTATTGTTTTGATTAGAATAACACCACTATCTATAGGTATAAAGTTTTGAAGTTTCTTGATGCAGTTAAATAACGTAGATACAATGACATGATGCAGCTTTTATAAAACTTTAAGATGTTAAATTTAAATAAAAGTAAATTAACAATAGTAAATTGTATGGATATAGGCAAATAACTGTTACTTTATTTTAGAAACTATACCTAAGTATAGTACTTATTCGAATTAAAAACAGAGTCAAAATGAGTTGATAAAATATTATTTTTGCTTACATGGTTCCTCCTGTGTTGCCAGGATCAACAGCGGCAACCACAATTTGATATGATAGCAGGGATCACTAGGGAAAAGCTAAAACAGTCTTGGCCATCGCAAAGAAAAATATGATAAGAAAATTGGAGGAGTAGGAAGTAATTCCAATTTCCCTCCCCAGTTAAAGCGGTAGACAGTACAAGGCTATAGCAACTTACACAAACCAAAAAAACCGGCCAAGTGCGAGTCCGACTCGCACACCGAGGGTTCCGTATGAATGGGAATAACAATCCAAACGTAATGCATGGTTTTCAAGACCTTTTTCTCTAAAACGCGTGAAGGGATTAAGCTGAAATTTTTGTCAAATACGAAGGTCAGTTACGTCTTGATGCTTTGAATCATTATCATTATCAACTTATAACTAATTCGCCTGATAAATGTGTGCCGCAACCGTCTATTTAGACCAACCGTGATTTTTCCAATGATCTACATATAATTTACTAGTTTTCATGCTTATTCCTATATATGTGCTATAAGTTCTTACTTCTTGCCAAATTTTACAACTCCAGGTCAACGGAAAGTACCCGATTATTTTAGGTTTTCATACAAAATTTGTACAGAATTGGCTATAACTTTTTATTTCGTTAACTTAGAAGTGTGATTTTTTCAAAGCATCAAGACGTAACTGACCTTCGTATTTGACAAAAATTTCAGCTTAATCCCTTCACGCGTTTTAGAGAAAAAGGTCTTGACAGACGTACAGACAGACGGACAACAAAGCGATCCTATAAGGGTTCCGTTTTTTCTCTTTGAGATACGGAACCCTAAAAAGAGACGGCAACCAGGTGAAGCCACAGAGATATTAAATCCTCAGGATAAAGCTATGTAAATAATGAAGATAAATATTAAATATATATTGAAGATAAAATATGAATATCGTCTTGGCGACTTCTAATAACATATTACAAAAAAATGTATAATAATAAGATATAAGAGTAAGATTTCTTAATTAATCATACTTATAATAAGTAATGCAATTTGAATAATATATTAATAATGTAATTTGAATTATTAAAATGTGGTAATGGTATAAAAAAGTATATTATTTAATCAAAATATAAATATACTTGATTTAAAAAATGTAGACTGAGAAAAGAAATTGAAAAGAAGCAATTAAAAGATTACGCAAAGTGCTTAGATGATAATCTTATATTTTAATGGCGAGGGCTGATTTTTACCGAGAGATTACGGGACGGCAGTTGCACATAAAATCGGCGATGATCTCACTTTGAAGAGCCCCTGTTATGAAAGCGCGAAGTTTTGTGGTAGACCCATTAGATATATGAATACTTACCCAGTTTAATTTATGCATACGGGGATTAACGCGAAACATACCGTTTTTTCGATTAGGATGAAGTCATCCTGTGACCACGGTCGGTGCAACCCGGTCGAAACGTCCGGAGAAAAAACGGTATGTTTCGCGTTAATCCCCGTATGCATAAATTAAATAATCATACAACGCGAAAGTTTAAAAGTATTAACTTACACAGTTTACTGCTAAACTTTGATCTCTCAATAAATAAGAAGACATCCGTTCATCTACTTCTCGTATTTGACCCGGACCGGCTAGGCTAGAAAGGATATCATTCTGTCATTTCATCCACGCATAGTCCCACAGTTTCGTCTTCCCAACCGCGATCTTGATTTTGGTTTTGGTACGGGGACCCATAGACGTCCAGATTTGTTGCCCTCCTCCTCTCCTACAGGCTCCTATCCTTCAGTGGACCTCCGAAACTCTACTTTACATATCTTATATGATACTAGCAGTGCCCCGCGGTTTCACCCGCGTTTCATTTCTAAGAAATCCATATAAACTTCAACACCCTATTTCACCCCCTTAGGGGTTGAATTCCTAAAAATCCTTTCTTTGCGGATGCCTACGTCGTAACATCTACGTGCGTCCAGTGGTTTGGGCTGTGCGTTGATAGCTGGCTATGTCACGTTTGAGTTTTATATATAAATATAGATATTCCACCTATTATTTCCCACAACTTTATAAGTGATTTTAACCAACGCGACGTTCAATTCTTGTATTAGTCTATGACGCATTCACAATGGCCTACAACTGCTACGTCAACGTAGCATTGTTACGGCGTAGCAGATGTTAAGACGCGGCTACCGGCGACTTTGCGACTGTCGCGATGCAGTCGCACGATTTAGCGACTCTCTGCGACCGGTCGCAGTAGAGTCGTGCGACTCTCGCGACTGCATTTAGACGTTATTTGACAATAATTGACATACATTAGCGACTAAGCCGCCGCGTCTGGCGTCTTGAAGTGTGCGCCCCCCGCGTCTAGTCGCTGCATTCAGCTTCTAAAAGTCGCGTGTGTGCTGTCGCCCTTACACGTAACGTCGCTCGCCTCAAAGGCCAGACAGTCTCCATATTAAGTTTCACATATATCGTGTTTAAATAAAACCATATAAATAATACTGTAAATGTGCATGTAAGTTTGTTTGTTATGCTTTCACGCCAAAACTACCCAACCGATTATCGTGAAATTATGTACACATTCATAGAGGTATTAGAAAGGACATAGGATACTTTATTTAAAAAAAAAGTGTGTGCTTTAGACCACACTACTGAAGTAAAACTTAATTATTGATTTTTATTACCATAGTTACATTGACATAACATGTCATATGATATTTATTTTTAAAATACAAAAAAGTTTCACTTAAATCGATTTTGCATTTGAATGACGACTTCCATTGGCCGCGCCCGATGTGTGATTTTTGTAACGCTCTCGCCAAATTACTCCCAATGTCAAGCACGCGTATAAAAGTTTTATTTAAAAAAAATACAGATGCTAGCGGGGAGCCACGGATAGTAGCTAGTAATTAATATTTACGGTTAAGCTAGTCCCAAAAGACGAGAAACCACTGTACGGAACCATACTAACCGAACACTTAAATTCTAAAGCGAGCTAATGAATTTTCGCCAATATTTTAGCTAACGAAACATAATTATGAGATTGCGAGACATAACTCGATGAAGCCGGCGATAATCGAGTCACACGCGCCGCGATCAGTAATCGAGTCACCGAGACGGGAGGCGGGAGAATCGCGACACAATCAACACTTATATTAGCCCAACGAAACAATGCCGCTTTAAAACTTGAACTTTTCCACTTATATTTTTTCTGGAACTATCTGGCGTGCATGTTTTTACTGACCGATGTCTTCAGTACTCTTAGCTATATTTCGCATATAGCTAAGGTCTAATCGCACAAATGCAATGACTCAAAATCGTACATTTGCGGTTATTTATAGGCGTCGGCAATCATTTACCAATTGATAGTTATGTAGTTTAACTGTAGTTTAGCACCAAAACGCTTAGTTAAAGAACAGTTTTTCTAACTATACTTAGAAAATTCTGTTTAACTGTTATGCAAAGGTATGACTTTTCTGAGTATTGCATTAAACTGCAACCAAACTCAGGAAAGCTACCTTACAATATCTGGCTGTGGGCGTGTGTTCGACACGCGGCGTCCAAAACTTAATGAACATGTTCTGTTTTCGGACGCCTGCATTAATTGGAAAACGAAGCACTTCTGTCGAATGCCTTCAATTTGTTATCTGTGCTCGCAATGTGGAGCGATGTTACGTCGATTCAGCGAAATATGGAGTTTCAGATTCATTGTTACTACTTAATCTTGTTTACTATAATTTATTTTCTCCTGGCAACATTTTGGCTATAGCGGCCATCATCTACTAATCGATCGGCTATCGAGCGTAACGTGCGCAGGACATATTATAGTGCTATTGTGTTTCTGCAGACACAAGTGCACTCTATATGATGGAATTCCCTGATTACGATGAGCTACCACGAACGGAGAGGGATCAGGCGCGGGACCGTGGTGTAGCTAAGCCAAATTCGCTACTTCGGAGTTATTATAAATTGTTAAAGTTAATAAATGTGCTAATAAAATTTAATAGTCCAACCTCATTGTGGCTGAACATTCTTTCTACTAGACTAGGGGGTAGTCAAAGAACCCTTTTCGGATCTGAACTTGTGCTGTGGAAGCGAAGCGAAGCCGAGATTTTTTTTTTATTTTAGCATAGGAGGCAAACGAGCAGTTAGGTCACCTGATGTTAAGTGAACACCAACGCCCACAGACATCCGTAACACCAGAGGTCTATCAGATGCGTTGCCGACCTTTGAGGAAAGAATAAGCTCTTTTCTTGAAGATCCCTAGGTCGTATCGGTTTAGGGTTTCATTGAATTTTCGTTAGGTAATGACTAGGACTAGTTTGGAGTCCAAACCTTCACTCTCTCGCAGATAGGATAATAGACCCCGACATAACATTTTTTTTTAATGGTATAGGAGGTCAAACGAGCAGTCGGAGCCGTTTTCATGACTACCGACGCCCACAAACATCCGCATAGAGACTATACAGATGCGCTGCCCTCCTTTCTCCTCCCACCATGGACCACCGGCTACTTACACACCGCACGAAACGCGACACCACAGCTGTCACTTTACGCCAATCTCGTGTAAGCGAGAGGTACCGGTCGTGCCGCCCAATTCGACTGCATGCAAGCAAGCAGTGTGGCACTACGTCTTTCTAAAAACATTTATAATAACTGATGCTACCATCAGTGCGGAGAGTTCGCCTGACGTTGATATAAGACGAGCGTGTAGAGTGAAATTGGAAAGCATTATTACACGTACGGCGCGAGGGAAATGCATTCAGCAGACACTCGCGCCGCTGCCCGTGACAGGCCGTGTGATGTGTTGTGGAGGCGGTGCATCGTCAGCAAACCGATGCAGTTGAAAATATTTATCAATGAGTTTTGTAGTTATTTTACCGGTTTTAACACAATAAAATATTTATTGAAGGTACTAACGAAAACATATACCCCGACGTTTCGTCCGAGTTACACCAGTTGTGGCCACGAGAGTCGGCTCGTGAGTGAGAATATGTAAAATTCTCTCTCTAAACTCAATGTTTTTTTCACTATGAAGCTTACGCAAAAGTTACATTTTAAGTTTAGCAGCCAAGGCAAAGCATCTGAAAGGTCGGATTTTAAAATAGTTAAACAAACTACAAACTAAATTGTAGTTCTTATAAACTGTTCACGGATTTGGATGAAATGTTCATATTCATATAATATAATTCGCTAAATAGAGTTTGTAATCTGTAATAACATAATAATTACTTATCGTCCAAAAAATGGTCTCTTGGTACAGATTTTAAGCGCGAAAAACCGCGGGGCCTAGCTATTTCGGATACAATACTCTTCGTTACACTTCTGATAAGTAATTATATTAAAATTCATCGCACTGTATTGATATGTTTACGCTACAATTGATTAATTTTCAGTATGTTTACATTTAATTAATTATATGTTATTGTCTGTTGTCTGTATTTTGACACCTGTTATTGTTATGTTTCATTGGAAACTGTATTTAACTCGCGTATGCGATGGCCTTGCTTTCTGTCTTCTCCTTCAATGTGCCTTCGGAAACTCACCAACCGCACTAAATACGAAAGCATAGCTGTCACTTCACTGCGGTGTCATGTGAGATGCTGACCTTGTCGTGTGCAATGCAAGTCGGTACTGAATGTAGAATTAAAAAATGACAGTCATTAACTTCATCAAATATTAGAAATCGAAGATTCTAAAGATACATCTATTTTTTATAGTGTAAGGGGGCAAACAAAAAAATTTGAGTCATTTTCATGACTATCGACGCCCATAGACATCCGCACAGAGGCTATACACATGCATTGTCCTCCTTCCTCCTTCTCCTTCCATAGGGCATAACTTTTTTCACGTTCGCATCAAAAACATACATTTTCACATGGATTCTGAGTAGTTTCTTTTACTTGATCTCCACCCTTGTCTAGTTTAGACCATCACGGACCGAGAGAAAAATCTAGATTCTAGTACGTAATTACGTAACAAACCCGCTACGATTTCAGGTCACGTAACTCCTGACCAACGTCTGCAATAGTCTTTGGCACATGACTTCAGACTGTAATAAGAAAATGCACGGATGCACAGATTGCACAAAATACGATTTATGATACTCTCTGTTGTGCAGTTTATTCGTCTTGTAAATAAACTAGCTTAACTTGGCTTGACTCGCGGTTTCACCCGCGTAACTTGCAAGCCGAGATTTTTTAAATCAGATGAAGTGAATGTATCAAGTTCTTTTTTGTTGTAAGAGGACAAAAGAGCAGTTATGCAGATATGTTGTCCTTTTATATTCTCCTTACGCAATGGGCCATCAGAAACTCACAAACTGGCACTTTCCGGCGGTATCATGTAAGTGAGAGACATTCAGTTCGTGCCGGCCCAGCAGCAGCTGTGTTGGCAGTATATTTAAAAGTTTGAGAGCACATTTGAAAGTTAATTTTTTGCAGCGTTACTTAAAAAAGCTTCATTATCATATAAAAATTTTCATCTAAACAGCCAACAAAGTGAATTAAGGCAAATTATGGAATAAATATTAGGCTTACCCTTAGTGTTGACTGTTGTTCCTTATTATGTTATGACGTAGGTTTAATTATGAATAGGGTATAATTATAAATGTAATTATGTACAAAATAAGCGCGAAATGGTCTCTATAGAAAGTTCGTAAGCTAATTAGAAAGTAACGTGTGAACGTAATTTCATGCAGGATAAGTTTTTATGCTCATTAAAACTGCATCAAATTTTGTTAGTATTTTATTAGGATTAAAAACGAATCTAAAAACATCTCGCTAAAAATTGTTAAGCCGTACAAACTATACACACACTACTTTTGCTTGCACATTACCTTTGAGAAACAGTAGGGTAAAAAGAAATAATTGTAAAAATAATTGAATCTAAATTGTGACGTCGTCAATAATCATAAAAAAATCTTCAAAACCCCGTTAGACCCATAAATCTCCATCAGCGTACTCACACGTCGCCGACAGCGCCAGGATTTCCGTGATGAATATCACGGCGATAGCGCAATGCGGGGCCTGTTGACCTCCGCGCGAGTTTAGATTTAGTGATGTAACACGATTAATCGGTTCAAATCGATTATTTTGGTAGCTTTGACAGTATTTAGGCAAGCGGAGATGCCTGGCGACATCCCCATCTGCCAAATATAATGTAGTAGCTTTGACTTTGAGAATTTGACTAACTGGACAGGCCGCCAACAGAGGTTCGCCTATGGCAGAGGTATAAAGACCAATGGTCCATTTCGGAGACACACAGTGGGAGTTTCCTGTGAACTGTGAGGCATCATTTTTGTTTGCGTGTATAATAAAGTCACCGAATCGCATTAGTATTAAGTAGGGCCCCCACATACTTTTATATTATATAGATGTTTGCGTTTACAGCATCTATATTTTGTTAAATATTCAAAGAGCTAGACTAGACTATCGTTATTCGAGTGATTATTTTAGTCGGTAACAAGTCGTATAAAAATATTTCTTTATTTCCAATGAAAAATAACTAAATGGATTATTATTTCTATTAATACTAACAAGTACTGTTTGGGCTGGCTATCGCGTGGGTTAATTAAAACCATAACTGGGCTGAGTTATTAGATTTATTACGATACAATACATTTGCGACTGTTCGATTTGATGGTTAGAGCCAGAAGAAAAGAATGTCAATCCGGGAAGCGGAAATGTCACTTGTCACACAAACGTCACAGATTATACACTACACAGATCGATAGTTTGCCACTATCACTTGACGTATTCAATGTTCATAAACTAGATGGTGGTGCCATGCCTATCTGGCGTGAACAAGTACTAATAGAAATAATAATCCATTTATCTAAATGCTAAACTGCTTCGGATGATTTTTAACTCATATTAAACCTATATTACAGACTGGAATAACGTAAACTTTTGTACCAACAAATACTTTTCTCGAAAAAAAAATAATAACTCCCTAAAAATCTCGTATATCTCTGTATGAGACACTTTTTTACGGATAATATAGTTATTTTTTACATAATTATAATACATCTGATACAGATGGCTAAGAAACATCTAACATCCCTCTTGGACCGACTACAATCATTGTACACTATACAAGTGAACAAGCTAGAATATATTTAATACACTGTCGAATGCAAGTCAATCTTACGAACATGCAACAAAATTGTATTGTAATATTTGCAATGTTATATCTATTGTGTTAGGAATCTCATATTTTCTTTTTGGAGTGAACTTAGATAGTTGTGTAGTTGATAGAATGTATTGGCGTTTCTTGATGGAAATTCATGTTACTATTTGAATAAATTTACTTTTTTACGATTTACTATTCACTTATTTGTGGAAGAAAGGGATGGACGGCTTCTTACCCGTCTTGGAAATCTAATCTACGCTATGTACCATGCACAGTTTCATGTGATTTGTGAGTTCCTGGTTATCCAATGGACATTGGATAGGAGGAGGGTAGGAGCATCTCTGCATAACAATTGTGCGGATGCCTATGGGCGCCAATTGTCATCAAAAGGCTTCAACTCGTTTACCCCCTTATAATAAGAAATAGTCTTCATATTTGATAAGAATCTCGCAATAATACACACACATCTTCACGCTAAAGCCCTTCGGAGGAAGAGGGATCCGAGCTAGTCACGAACCCTACACACTTGTATAATTAGATTCCCCGTAAAAAGCAGCGAAAAAGGAAAAGCCTTGGATGTGTGACTCATGTGTTCGTGCCAATTTTTGTCTTGATATGATTACTTTGCCTGCATTGCAGTCGCTAGCTACCCACCTACCCCGAATACTAAGTATTTTGGAGTAGAGACTTGTACAGTAAGAGGTAGTGCCACGCTGCATGCGTGCATGCATCATGCATGCATGTTTGCAGCCGAAATAGGCTGGCTCAACCGGGACCGGCACGGGCGTAAAGTGACAACCGTGCTTGTCGCGTTTCGTGCGGTGTGCAGGTAGCCGGGGAACCATATAGGAGGGAGGAGGGGTGAGCGGAGCTGTGCGGATGTCTATAGGCGTCGGTAGTCAGGAAAATGGCTCCGACTGTTCGTTTGCCCCCTTTTACTATTAAAAAAAAATGTTGATATGCTGGCCGAATTTAATTTGCTAATGCGATTTTAAAGGTTGTTTTAAATATTATCGCTACAGCCGGAATACATTGAAGAATTTTAGGGAATGTGATGTGAAATTCGCATTTTATGCGGATTTCGTGTACCTAAGCGAGAGGTACCTCTCAGGTCGTGTCCGAAATACCAAAATATAAGTATATTATTAGTGACTCCTTTTGAAATTAAACGCGCTTGAAATCACAGGGCACTGCTAGTATTAAAATATTATTTTGAGATGTAAAGTTTTTGACTTTCAATTTAATGGTACATTTCTATATCTTTTATCTATTTAGTATTATCTAATAGTTAAATACCAATTCGTTTTCACTCCTGTAGATCCTTTTTATCCAATCCATTTAAATAGCAATCTAGTTCGAACCTAACCTAGACGCCCTATATTTATTATGTTCCGGTCGAAGGTCCGCTCGATGCAGAAATTGCCAATTTCCGAGTCTGGAGTCTGCGCTGCACTAACATTTTAGACCTCTATAAATAAACCTGCGTAATTACATTTTGATCATATCCTGGTCCAATATTTGTCTTAAAACTTAATTGATGTTTTGTTCGATTCCTTGTTGACTTATGGTGTTCCTTGTATAAAACATAACCATTATATACGCCTATTTGTGGATTGCCTCTCTTTGTTATACAAATCTATATGGCGACTACCTACGCCTGTTTCACTCCTCTTTCCCCCTGTGTCACTGGCAAGTCACAACAGCATAGTATGACTTTTAAGACGGCATCATGTGTGTTAGAGTCGCGCCATGCCGTGCTTATTTCCTTAATCCTATACCAACTGTCAAACACTTTTATCATCAATAGCTTGATTAATCAAAAGATGCTTAAAATCATTGTAAAACATCTGTCGAACGGCAATCAGTTGGATCCAATAAAATTAATCATTTTAACGGCGAGAATCCGGGCTAATTGATGCTAAGCCCGGCTGCGTGAAAAGCTCTGGTCTAGTAAAGCTGCTAAAGCTCAGGTGAATGCAATTGAAAGCTCAAAGGCAATTGAAACGGGTAATCAGCCGCTATTGCGATCAATTCAACGCGAAAAACACAGCAGTGCCGGTTTAGATTTTTATAAATACGTGTTGCAGGAAATTTTGATTAACTTTGAATCAAAAAGAGTAAATTTTGCGAATTACGTTTATATTTCATTAATTTTAGCGCTTGTATTTACTTTTATAAATATAGATTATTTGTAATAACAAAAGTAAAACATTAAACATAACTCAATAACTATATTCTCAAGCGTTATGATCAAGTGAATAGCCAATAACTAGGTCAGGCGTTTAGTATAAATTAATTTCTTTATAATGTTAAATGACTTAAATTCTCATGGCATTATATAACTTTACTCTAGGCTACATACACAGCGATATATAAATATAAATAATAAGCAATAAGTGTTATACATTTTTATTAATGCCTTAAAAAAAGCTTTTACATGTTCTTCACTTCTCTTCACTTTTACCTATTTTGCCTTAATAATTATCTTCTTCGCTTCACTTTTACCTATTTTGCCTTAATAATTAATATTATGCTGTTTAATTTTCGAACAGTCACTATATTTTATAGGAACTGTTTAAATAAAAAAAGTAAACTTACAAATTACAAATATGTACATAAATTCATTTTTCTAGAAAACTATGTATATTGTAACCGTGAATACATTCTATATCTTACTCTATTGCTCGTGTATATATAATTCTAACTTACCCAAAAGGGACCATCGCATTTCTGGTGTAAAGTGCCGTGAAGGACATTTCTGCTACGAATGATCCAGAAATCATCTATTCAGCATCCGCAAACAACAAGCTCCAGTGGTTTTCTAAACGTTTACATGTTACATTAAATAAACCTTCGATATTTCGCGCGACGGGGAAAAAAATAATAAATGAACGAGGGCAAAAGTTGTATAACAAAGTTCGTGTGCCAGAGCCTGTAACGCATCAAAAAGTTGTCAACTCGAATAAATGTGCTGAAATAACAATTTTTGCCGCGACGCCTGGTCCATCAATGTTGAAACAAAACTTTTTCTGCGAGTTTTTGTTTGACCTACATTTTTTGCCAACTATTCGAATAGTTACAGGCGTTGTAAAATCGATTGCGTCATTCGCTATAAAGGGTTTTTTGGTGTTTAGGGCAGTTTTAAGAGGTAGATAAAGCTTTTATTCAACAGTGTATCAGCTCGAACAGAAGAGTCATCTTTTTCCAGTTCTAGCTATAAGAAAATATTTAATATTACATTTGAATAATTATAATAATAGTAACATATTCAATATTACATTTTCTTATAGAATTATAAAATAATTCAACCGAGACTGAATTGCAATCCCAACACAACCTATAGGGACGGAAATTATCTAGGAGTCGCTGGATGGCTGGCTTTATGCCGTAGAGCCTACCCCTAAGTCTATGGGAAAGGCCTACATAAAGAAGTAGACGTGCTTGGCTCGTGATAATGATAATGAAAGAGACCTACCTCTTTGATTCTTTATCAAAATAAATACAGATAAATAAAAACTTTATTACTTACACCACATAAAAATAACTAATTAATAAACTAAGTCCTTACTCTGACATGTTTATACAATGATACATATAATATGTGTATGTATGTACAAAACCTTTTTGTTTTTTCTTCTTTAGTTTTAAACTTCATAAAAGTTTGCCCCTCGCCTCATAAACAGGGTGGAGCTTAAGGGC
>LUGF01046393.1:58080-68415 GCA_001625245.1 Calycopis cecrops | reverse complement strand
AAATAGTACAAAATGGTGACGGTTGTGAAGGTTTGAAATATCAACCGAGACTGAATTTCAATCACCAACACAACCTATAGGGACGGAAATTATGCGGCCTCTGCAGTCTGCATGGCTAGTGGCTCATGATCGTCTCCTATGGCGCTCTATGTCGTAGAGCCTTCCCCTTAGTCTATGTGGAAGGCCTATATAAAGTAGTAGATGTGCTTGGCTCGTGATAATGATGATGAAAGAGACCTACCTCTTTGATTCTTTATCAAAATAAATACAGATAATTAAAACTTTATTACATACACCACATAAAAATAATTAACAAACAAAGTCCTTAATCTGACATCTTTATACAATGATACATACATGTGTATGAATGTGCAAAACCTTTTTGTTTTTTCTTCTTTAGTTTTAAACTTCATAAAAGTTTGCCCCTCGCCTCATAAACAGGGTGGAGCTTAAGGTAACAAAGCTGAAAGGTTACCCGGGAGCAGATAGTTTGCGAAGGGTCCTAATAGAGAAGTAAATTGTAACTATCTTAGTAGTTTGAGTTTGGATTATCATGTTACATATTATGTTATTAAGACGTCATCATGAGCATTATTTCATTCACCATCTTATATGTTATGCTTTAAAATATAAAAGTGTACTTGTATATTCTATAAGCGGACGCTCGTAATTTCGTTTACGTGAATTTTAGTTCCTTCCTCGCTAAATGGACAAACGAATACAGAAAGAATTTTTCAAATCTGACTAGTAGTTCCAGATATTAGCGCGTTCAAACAAACTCTTCAGATTTATATTATTAGTATAGATATCATAAGGGGCAACTGAGTAGTCCAAGCCTTTTGTGACTGTATAAAGATGAGCAAGAAATTCTGGTTCTACGATAGATCGGTTACAGTTTTAGACGATTTCATTGCTGATTGTTTTTATACCTGAAATCGTTTCTTAAGCTGTATAATTTCTTATCTGTTTAAACTTTTTTTAAATATACCGTCGAAATTTGTATAGTCCTGCCGCAGGACATTAATAGACAGACTCATAATAAAATAATTTATATTACTTTCTTTGTTACATTACTGTCTTTTGTTACAGCAGAAAATCTTTTTTATAGTTGTTTTCTTATTGTGTTGAAACTTGCTACTGCGGATTTGAGGGCTCAAGGCTTTAAACAGAAATTGAGTAACGTGTGCTGAAGGAAGAGGAGAGGAGGTTCTTGTGATAAAAACAACTGGTGGTCATTCTTTTGACAATGGGCTTATAAGAATCTAATTGCAAAATATCAATGCAATTCATCTAATTAATTGCTAATTAATTAATTGGATAATTCAATTAATTTCATTGTTTGAACAGAATGATTTGCGAGAACAAAAGTCACGCACAATTCGCGGACGCGAAGTATCGTGGAATTAACCTAAGTGATTCAGGCGCCCCTATAAAAAGGTTCGATTTGAATCGACGCTTCACCCCTGTTCCTCGCCCCCCCTCCCCTGCCCCTGGGAGGCGGGGATTAGGGTTGCGCGCGCACACAAAATCAATACTGTTAATGTTACGCACAAATACGGAGGCCGTAATAGAGATGTCATGGTCAACTTATCGATGTTTAATAACTATTTCATATTTGTACTACACAAGTATATCGTTAGAATTTAATTATAGTATTTTTTGTGTATATAATTATATTTATTATTTAGCTGTTCATTAAATTAATATTAGCATTCAATTGATTGTAATAATAATATGATTCACTTAAGAAAATTTCTGTGTCTTAATATTGGCACAGATTGAATTTTAAATTAGTAATTATTTTTCATGACTTGTTGCTAGTTATATTTATATATTAGCTATTTTTATGGTTTCGCGGGGAAATTGAAAAAAAGCACTGCCATCGGCCCAGTTGGGGCTCCGCTGGGTATGTGGGACTTGTGTAATATCCACAAAATTCCAGCGGAGGGCATCAATCGACTATCCTGAAGTGAGAAGCAATATGGCACCTTGTGTTTGACACAGAATTTAGCAGTAGCAATCCAAAGACAAGTTATCTAATGAGAGGGCTAAACCGATAAGTATAGATAACTTAAAGCGACCGTGCGTCGAGACTGTCACGCCAATTAGCAGTTCAAACGTGCACTTTTCAGGTAGCAATACTAAATTAGTAACCTAGCAACTCGGTAACACTTATTTTTATTTTTACCAGTTTGATCTATACTAATATAATATTATAAGCTGAAGAGTTTGTTTGTCTGTATGAACGCGTTAATCTCTGGGACAGTCCGTTTATCGAGGAAGACTTGGCGGAGAAACCGCGCGTCTTTGTGTGTATAAATATAACCAGAGCGAGCGATAATAGGGATGTATACATTTCGAGTAGGTACATCCCCATTACATATTTAATATGACGAACGCGCGTCACTAAATTGCGGAATTAATTTCCACTGATATCTCCATGATATGAGTTCAGTGAAACAAATGAAAGTTTAGCCGACTGTGGCGAAACTTAAAAGGAGGGTAATTGAGTTTACCTAATATAAGTATTTTAATACTTAAACTTCATAGTATTGTTTTGACCTGACCGAATAGTTTGTCTAGGTTTTTAATAAATTCGTTATCAGCGGAGTAAGAAATGTTGATGATGGCATTCGTTTAAAAATAAAACAACCGTCATGAAATAATAACGTGTGTGTAGATTACTGCCAAGTGCGTCGTGGGCTACGGCTTCTCTTCATTATTTGTTTCAATGCAATTCTGCATGCTATATGGTATACGCTATATGCACGACATATTAATGAAGGATTTTTTATTATATTAGTATAAATATATTAAAGAAATGCAATTGTCATTAATAAATATATTAAATTAATAATAAAGTTGGATATTGCTGCAATTGAGTCCAATTTGCACTGAAAAGTAAATTTTCAAGACTATAACATTGATACTTCAATATACGATACAAACAAACAAAAATCTTTCCTCTTTATTTTAGTATGGAGTATAGATAAATAAAATTTACATTATACACATATTAGATTAATAATAAACCAAGTCCAATTTCAGCAATTAAAAAAATAGCAATTTATAAAAGTAAACTTTCCAGTTTGCAGATTGATTCATCATATTTTTTTATGGTATATATAGGGGAGCAAACGAGCAGTCGGGGATTTTATGACTACCGACGGCCATTGACATCCGCATGGAGGCTGCATCTCCTCCTCCCACATCCATAGGACACATAATAGTCTATTTTATTCAGTTACGCTTTTTATAGTCTAGTAAAAATAATTCTGTTAAGTTAGAATTTTACACCTAGGATACTAGTTTATATTAAAAAAGAAATATAAATTTTTGTTCTGTGGTATGCGAATTACCAATAATGTTTTTAAAGCTTTAACTAAGGAATTACCAGTTTCACAATAAATAGTGTTTCTAAAAGAATATCTTTAAATTTTATTGAAAGTTCTGCACAAAATTTATTAACCTTAATAAATTCGGTATTTTAATGGAGTGTCTGCATAAAATACTACTATGCAACACATTTTAATGATTTTTGAGAAAAAAAGTTACAGTTATATGCTTATTTAAAATTAAAATTTTAAATTGTCAAACAGCTGTACCTATTATAAAAATAGTCTTCCGAATGTAGCCTCCATCACCCCGCCACCCCGTATGACTATAAAACACTTGAGCATAACTCCACACGCCCAAGTGTTTTAAAAATCCATTTCCCATAAAACATCCCATAAATGCAAATTGCTAATACACCATAGTTCGCAATATCCGCATTAGCCCCATACATCACCTAATAAGAGCACTATAAGTTTAAAACTTAATTACGGAGTTTCCATTGGCCGTTAATTTCTGTCCAGCGCTGAGTAATGGCATTGATAATGGAGGGTTAACGAAGTTATCTGCATTATATCGATATCGGCACATCACTAAATTCAAACTTGGCCCATTTGGGAAATTCCCAAATATGTTTTATAGTAAACTAGCTCCCACCCGTAGCTTCGCCCGCTGGATTTAGGACTTAAAAAATGAAGTTATTATACATAATATAAACCCTCTTGAATCACTCTATCTATTTAAAAAAATCAATCAAAATAAGTTGAGTAATTTTATAAATCGAAGCATATAGACAGACGGCGAAAAGCGACTTTGTTCTGTACTATACTATGTTAGTAAATACATTATACTAAGGCAGTAATTAGTATGTACATTGTGAAGCGTAGTGCAAGGCGCAAATTGTTAAGTAGCTGGGCTCACTAGTATGTTGCGGGCAGAAATAAGATCTTTTCTTGAAGGTCTTCTTGAAGATCAAGTCGAATCGGAAACACCGCGAACGGTGATTGGTCTTTTATTTTCAGGGGAACTAAAGTTGCATTCGTCCTGAATTGGCAACCGGATAAAACTGGAGATTATTTGGCAGTCACCAATACAACTATGTTGTATAATACAATGAAGTCTTATTGACTTTGAATGTTTTCTGAGGCTTCCGTGGACTGGTGCAGTTTTATACACGAAACTCTTGAACTAGGGAACTGAACATAATTCTCCACGGTAGGATTGAAACATTAGATACATCTAAAATGAATGAACATACATCAGTTCAGTTACAGAGCCACCGCGGCCTTTTAATGTCAACAGATGCCCATAAACATCCGTAGAAATTCTACGCAGATGCTTTACCTTCCTTTCCTCAAACCCTCGTCATAGATTGACTTTTCATATTGTTTGTTATTTTTATTAATCCTAAAGTAGGCAAAAATCACCCGTTACAATGTGCCTTATACTATTTAGTCTCCTTGTCCTGAAATATTTCCATTTCATCGACTTCAATCACAAAACACACACTCAATGAAACGTATCGATTCTCAAAAGGTTTCACTTCAAAGAGGTTAACTACAAAAAGGTTTACAACACAAAGGTTCACTTCAAAAAGTTTAAAATGAAAAAGCCATTGTCATTATAGCTTCAATCAATAACCAGCAATTGCTACTGACGCTAAAGCTATCGCTAGTCCGAGACTAAAGCCTTCGCTAATTACGCCCAGCTTGTTCCCGGCGGCTCTAGATGTTGTGATAGCTAATTTATTCAATGGTACTTCTCTTAAGTATTCTTTGTTTACTTTAATTAGCCTTTTTCCTCTGGCGGCTTAGGAAATATCCTCAAAAGGTTTATAATTCAATCTGTTTTGTCATATTTAGGGCATGTCGTTATATTAAATATTATATTTTGAAATGAATAATTTTGTTTATTTTAGAATAAATCTTAGGTACAGGGAAATGTTCAATATTCATCTGTACATATAAACTGTCAATCAATTTCTTGACTGTCTTATAAGTAGTAAGTAAAAGTACAGATAGATCCCGAGTTTGAGCTCGGATCAAAAAGAGTCACTATGTAGTTTATTTGTGATTACTATCCGAAGTCGGAAAATTGAATTACAGCAAATTAGAGGATCTGTCCGAATTCACTCACAAGTACGTAATCTGGTTGAGTTATGCCGGTTTAATGTCTGCAAGACTGTCTTATATTCTAACCTTTTATTTTTGATATTTTCATTTTACTTATTTGAGACTTTTTTGTTTTAACGCGATAAAATATTTACTTAAAGTACTAGCGAAAACTTATACATTTGCTCGAAGTTTTTGACTTTGATATTTTATCTTTTCAGAGATTTTTCAGGTTAATCTGATTGGCGTGAGAAAGCTCTGAACATAGAAAAATTTAAAAAAATGGGGAAAATCATTTGCCCATCAATGTCACACATAATATAGGGCTTAATATAATAATTATAATAAAAATTCGGGTATAGATTCCTTATAATCCTATACTGGCCGTGAAATTCAACCAACTCAACCTATAAGTACACGATATTGCAGGAGCAAACAATTAAAATATATTAAAATTCAGCGGCGCGTCCGTGAGAGCGATCCTATAGAACCCAATTAATTCGGAGGCTCGGTGTTACGTGATTAAAATAATAAAAAGCCTCCATTATCCGACATAGAACCGGCGTTTTACTATTAAATTCCGTTATTGTTATACCATGGGATACTCCGTTATCGTTATTTAGAGTCTATTTTCGTTATATTACAAGATAATCCGTTATCCATATAGCACTGTATACTTCGTTATCGTTAAAGCAAGGGGTATTCCGTTATGGTTCGTTTTGAATTTTTCTTCAGTTAAAACGAATATTCACTTACATATAAATGTTCAATTAACAGAATTCGGTTTCAGCACTTGGATATTATGTTATGGTTATTGGGTAACAAGGGTTTTTAAAGTGTATTTGGTTTAATTATTTTGTTTCATTAGGAATCAACGTTTTTAGACCCCTTTGTCGTGTTTCCCTTCTTCCCTTCACCCCTCCAATTTGTCCAAATTGGCCTTTGCTGCTTAGGCCTAGTCCGAGATTTCTCACCAACAGTGTCCCGCTGTTCCACCATAACATTGAGCGATAGTACACCACCATGGATTTTTTTTGTTGACACAGGGGAATACATTTACGTAGGATATCTAGGAACCCGGGTGGCCGCTGGACCTATGTCAGATTCGACACTTAGGGGTGCTTAGTCTGGCCTTTTCCACCAAGTCTGCCCGGTATGGGTAGCCCTCTCCGGCATAGCCTTGGGGATCACGGAGTCACGCAAGTCACTCCTCCACGGCAAGGTGGCAACTTCGGGGGAACCACGGAATTCCTTTTTTTTAACGCAGGGGATTACCTTTACATATTCTACCCAGGAGCCAGGGTGCCGTAACCTCAGTGTTGGGCTCGGCAATTGGGTTGCCCCTACCGACTAAACTCCTATAAGTTCCTTCAGCTAATTAATAATTGCTGGGCTATGGATCTACTAGCAACCAGAACCCTCCAGTGATAGGCTGGTCTGGGTTAAAAAGCCCGACTCCCTTCCTTGGGGACTGTCCGGCTGCCTCTGAAGAGTCCCTACTACGACGTCGGAACTGTGCAATGGGGTCAGGTTCCCATCCTGACCCCTAGCCCCAGTACGTCAAAGGCTACTAATGTTAGGCCCGCTAGTAGTCCCAATCCACGCCGCCGTCTTTTGATACAGAGAGACGGGTGGAGGACCTCCAAACTGAGCCGCTCTTAGCCTAGCGGCTAGCCTCTTCCCCAAGCCTGTCCGGTATGGGAAGCAGGGCTTCACAAATAAGTGAGAAAGGGGTAATTATGAGTCACATTTTTGGCTTTAGTGTAGATTATTTGGGAAGGGGTAGTGCTCTATTTTTTTCTTGGCAACGCAGGGGCTACCGGCTGAGCTTCTTTTAGCCTGGCAGCTCCCTCCAAGCCTGTCCAGTATGGATAGCCCTGCCCGAGGATTGTAGTCGCTGTAGCCTTGGGTATCATAGAGGCATGCAAGCCCCCCACCACGGCAAGGTGGCAGCATCTTCAGGGGATGACCATGGAACACCTACACTACTTTATACCTTTCGGATTACTTTTGTTACCGTAGTTAATAAAACTAACACAGGTTTCGAGCTACATCTAATTTATGACGTAACTTTATTATTAGTTGTAAGCTAACAAGTCTAGTTCGGAACTTGTTTCCACTCCCATTTAACTTTTAATTACAACAGACTCCTCGTTTGTTTTTACAACACAAACAGCCATTACACTTGCTAAATGTGAATTTCGCGAAGGTTTTATTAAACTGCTTATTACAGCTAATTATTCTAAGAGATCAACTAATTATTGTAAGAGATATTGCCTTTCCCGTTAGGCTTCTCTGAAATTATAACCGACTTAATTGAGAATTCGACTGTTTAAAATATATTTGAAAGTGCGTGTCTCTTGTGTCAGACGATGAAGAGGGACATACAGTCTATTGGTTAAAATCCTGAGGCTAGAATTCTATTCTAATTCTGGCTAAGGTGGCACTCTTTATAAAGACTAGACAACAGCTCAGGCACATTATAGCTCTCACGTGTGTGTCATGTTAGTCAATCTGACATAACCGGATAACGATCCGATTATGTCAGATTGACTGACGATCCAGTATAGTATAGACAAGTGTATGCGGCTTAGTTTCTTTTTTATTTTTATTTTTTTTTCTTTTTAGGTAGGACTATGCTAAGACAGAAGGTCAGTGCAGCTTCATCGATATGAGAGGCGAGCACACTGGAGGGGCTTAGTTTGCTCCCCGACATACGTACAAACATACATTCACACATACGCTCGAAAAACATTACCATGTTCTGGGTAAAAACAAGACATCTTTCATCTAATTCCATATATAGCCACATCTCATGATGATCCTCAATATAAACGCCAAGAATATTCAAAGACCCAAATCCGGTAATTTTTTACCGCACAGGTCAGTAGTCGACGGCTATTTGTGTAAATAACCCGGACAAAGCGAGGGATGAGACGGGTGAGGTCGGATATATAATAACTTGATCCGTTATATCCGGACCGTTCGCGTGTGTGCCGGTAAAAAAACCATTTCGGGATAAACAAAAGGTCAAGCGCTGCGATTTGGAGACAAACATCTGGGTACAACAGCATCATTATTATCTCTTGATTATTATATCGTATCTTTTTTTATTAATTATTATTATTTTATTATTATTATTTCATAATTGTTTTTATTAGGGTGCAAACTAGATGGAGTTTATTTTGGCTAATGTCTACCTATTTCTGTAAACATCTTCATTAATACGGATCAGTAGCCTAAATTCACTACCCGTCCCGAATATAAAAATCTACTAGCCCTAATTTCAAGGCGGTGTTATGCAATGAAGACAGGCTTGTAAAATCGGTGGCTAGTCCTTCTCTTACCTCATTCGCCTTGCCATCCATTGGTGGCCGATTCGACTACAAGCACAGTTCTCTCCTCACTCCCTCCCTCCTCTTACCATCCGTATAAATTAATCCCGAAATAGCTACTATTGGATGATTGTATGCCTTCTCAGGGCCGAGTTAGGGTTGAACCAGTGTTAGATGTAATTTTTGACGTTCAGAAAACTTATTTCCGTAATTATATTTTGAATAAAAACATTTTCATTTCATTTCCCACCCTATAAATCCTAAAAACTATGTAACTATACTACATGTAGCTTGGTAAAGAGATTTAAAAGCGTTTATCGCTCTGCTATCGAGATAGTTTGCGAAGGCTTGCGATTTAAACTTCGATAGCCCCGGCCGGGTGTAAACTGACGCCAATCAATTTCGCATCCCCTAGATAAATGTTTACTCGAATAATTCTACTCGTGATTGGTTGGCCCCGGTCTGCATATGCGGATTCACGTGCACGTAATGCTAGGAATTGAAATGGAGGTTTTCAATTTGAGTAAGCTTCATATTTACACGGTAATTTGAAACCTTTGATTTTTTTTTCTCAAAATGATTCTAATTTCAGGCACCGTCATGCGCCAATGAGTTTTTCGCTGTATTGCTGTATTGCTGTATACATACATAGTAAATTTTCTGAGAGCTTAAGGTGAATTAAAACATCATGGGAAACCGCGGATTCGTGTATTCGAATGAAGAAGTCAGATGGCAGATGCTTTGTGTAAAAAACGATATCATCTGATATAGAGACAGAAAAAGGCTAGGACAAAGAAGAGACTGTATGCTGCAAGAAGTTCAGCTTTAACGAATCTATAAGACTCGGGCTATGTTTCTAGGTTTATTTGTGATATTATTTCTTTGGGTGAAGAGTCCGAAAATCTTCCATTATTTTTTTGTCTATCTCGTAGTATAGTGGGAAGCATGTTCAAAGACGTTAGTTTCGGGGTTCGATTCCCAGGTTGGAAAAGGTGTTATTGCGATTTTTCAACACGAACCGTATTGAAGTCACAAGGCTGACTTTGTTACCTTTTCCATACGCTAGCAAAACAGCGCAATTTTAGCTCGGGTAATTTCTCGATTTTTTTATATAACATATTTAGACATCCATTCGAATAGCTAGGTTAAACCCGAAACCTAAATATGTATAACACTTGTTTGAGACTTTGTTTGAGGTGTTTGTTTTTTTTTTTTTAGATAGAAACTATGCTGAGACAGAAAGTCAGTGCAGCTTCATCGATATGAGAAGCGAACTCGCTGGCGAGCTCTAGCCTCTGTAATTGTGGTCGATAGGGGGACAGACCCCCCTTCTTTCCCAGACAAATGGGAGAAGGCAAACCGGACTATTGCGACTAATAGGTTATACTATTATTATCATGGCCGAGGACAGCGGGTGTCCTCAATTCCCCACCTCTAACGGATGGGAGCAGCTCGCGCGCCGCAGCTAAAAAGTGGCCGACACGGGTCATGAGCTGGAAGAGCTATATAAGCTATCATGACTGGGGGCCCGGACCCCCCTCCACCACTGGCGGGTG
>LUGF01046393.1:28154-48112 GCA_001625245.1 Calycopis cecrops | reverse complement strand
AAAAAAAAAAAAAAAAAAAGATATAAATGGACTTACACTTACAAAATTCTATTAAAACCATTATAATGGATACATTAATAAGATAATGGAATATATTTTATATAGAGATAGAGTATTTTGTGCCCATGTCAATAGCAGATTCAATTTGAAGTTATGTTACTTCCTCCCTATACCGTACTTACATACGTAAAATACAGATATAATTGGACTTCCACTTACTAACACCCATAGCAATATTATGATGGATACACATTAACGATACACCGGCGTCGCAGAAATATATTTTATACAGGGTATTTCGTACCCCTGTCACGGGCAGACACAATTTGTCAGTGTATATTTTAAAACGCGTCCCCCGGGTACGCCCAGCCCGGTTTGACTTCAGATAAGTAATGAATGCGATATTGTTTTGGCGCTAACTTAAATTTATCGTTCGGCCTTTGATAGTGGACATTCAGCTTAACGTTGGGTTTTAAATGGTCGTTTAATGGGAAATAAACTGATCTTGATATACACAATGTAGGTGTTATTAGCCATTATCCGTTGGTTGCATATCCTTTATGTAATATAAACGGATTTGGGTGGCGAGGCAGTAGTATTCTTTTTTTTATGATATAGGAGGGCAAACGAGCAGCCGGAGCCATTTCCATGACTACCAACGCTCACAAACATCCTCATAGAGGCTATACAGATGCGCTGCCCTCCTTTCTCCTCCCACCTCCATGGGCCACCGGTTACTTACACACCGCACGAAACGCGACAGCACAGCTGTCACTTTACGCCAGTCTCGTGTAAGCGAGAGGTACCTCCCCGGTCGTGCCGGCCCAATTCGACTGCATGCAAGCATGCAGTGTGACACTACATCTTACCATTTATATTATGTATATTTATACTATTCAGTGTTAAATGGCAATTATGTGGATGTCTATGAGAGTTAGTAGTCTCCAAGCGGCTTAGAATACTAGTTTATTTATACTATTTAACAGGTCTTTATCAATAATAGCTAAGTCGGCGGATCACATACTCGCATCATACGATCTGGCTTTTTTAGCTTAATAATTACAGCCTGAAATAAGAGAAACAAACATTTCACCCCAAAAATAAGCCATACTCCATACTAATATTATAAATGCGAAAGTGTGTTTGTTTGTTTGTGCATCTTTCATGTACAAATAATTTTGTTTTCTACCACGCGAGAAAAGCTGGGGGTAACAGTTAGTCTGTAGAGATAAATTACACGCGGCAAAACCGTCGGGCACACCTATTAGCAATAAATTCTACCTAATTTATTATAGGTACCAATCTATCGCATTCATATCTCACAAACTACCCAACCACTAAAATTCACTAATAAGAGTAGTTCCACAGTATCCTGCTCAGTTAGTTCGGCCACAATTGTCCTGTGTAATTAAATTCACACACAAACATCGTAACATACACCGGCCTCTGTAAACCGATCTACAACGGATACACCAAAAAACAAGTCCTAAACAAACAGGCTTGTTTGTTCTGGAAGCCATCGCAACCGTTGACTCCCGACCCTTGTTTATGTAACAACTCCATTTCGCATCATATTTGAGGGTTTTTTTTATAGTATACGGCAAACGATCCACCCAATCGCAGCCATTGGTAAGAGGTAGTGCCACACTGCATGCTTGCATACAGTCGAATTGGGCCGGTACGACCGGGGAGGTACCTCTCGCTTATACGATACCGGTTTAAAGTGGCAGCTGTGCTGTCGTCTTTCGTGCGGTTTGTGACTGGCCGGTGGAACATCGGAGGGGAGGAGAACAAGACCAACGCATCTGCGTGAAAAAGTATATATTTTTTTTTATTTATTTATTCAAAATACATGTATACAGACATATTTGTTAGTTACCTAGCTACGAAAACCTCAGAGGATATATCTGGGCTAGGTAATGTCGTGATATAAAAAAGTAAAACCATTCAAGTTTTATTCGATCTAACTTCTATTATACTATTAAACATCTGAGGAGCGCCATTGCTGCCTTCAAATGGCTTTGGAATTGGCTGAATAATTGGGCTTTCTAGGAAAGTAAAGGCATTTTCTTCGAGTGCTCCTTGCATTGAAAGAAAAATGCTGCCTTTATAATATTAACGGTTATATTTTTACACTGATCTTAAATCAAAATATGGGGACAATATTACAAACTTTTACTAAGCCAATCGGGTCGAAGTTGGAGATAAAGCTACTTTATTGTACTTATAAATACTTTACGCTTCTTAACCAAATCCCCGTTGGATTTGGTTAAGACGGGCCAAGTATTTATAATTTTGGTCATGGTAGATGCCGCCGTCGTCGACTTAGACGATTGCTGAATTTACTTCACTGTCCTCCCGTCAGGTCAAGGTTTATCCTGTTCGAACAATATTGACGTACAAAAAGTAATTTGTAAAATTCTAAAAGGAGGGCCACGCATTGTAAAAATTATACAGATGTCTATGGACTTGGCAGTCATCGACTGTTCGTATATATATTACCTAAAAAAAATCGATCCCGTGGAAAATAGAAAATCATCCCATCCCAAAAGGAACATTTTTTCGGGATAAAAACTATCCTATGTTTTAATCCTTGTGAGGGTAACAAGGATTAAAACATAGGATAGTTATCCTATGTATTAATCCAAGTTACCCTCTATGTGTGGGCCAAATTTCATGAAATCGGTGCAACAGTTTTTGCGTAAAGTCGTAACAAACAAACATAAAAACTTTCGCATTTATAACATTAATAGGATAACATGTACAAAATAAGGTAACTGATAAACATCTATACATATAATAAAATTTAGGTACTTATACGACATTTATATTTTTTTGTGGGTAAACAATAAAATTTATATTGGATGTAATTTGGTTAAATTAGATCTAATATCAATTTAATTGTACAAAAAATCCATTTTGTTCTGTAGAAAGGCTATAAACATTTAATATGATATCGAAAGTTCTGGGCATCAGACGAATAGCGTCTGGTGGGAATGTCTAGACGGGGAGGGAGAAGTTGCCCCCTAATTAGGGACATTATAGGTTCTTGCCCTTCCTAAGTGGGATTTACTTGTTTACGTCCAATGATAATTTAGTTCCTAACAATATTAAGCGGGAATATATTTATACGTTTATGAGTTTGGTTTTGATGTGTTTTTCACCTGATAAGTTGCCAGATTAAAGTATAAAAGTAATGCTTGTATTTTTGAGTTCCGACTCTGTTATTCTCTGCATAACGTTAGGGAAGGGGAAGATATGCTGTTGTAGTAACAGTTCGGAGTCGGAAAATGGCAGAGTTACAGCTCCCAAGTTTCAGAGATCAAGTGTAACTACCGTTCCTTAGCCTGTTGTTTTTTCATCAGTATTGGATTGTGGTTTTTTTTCATAGTGGACCGAGACACAGATTAATATACATAGATATAGATGGTGTGTGCACACACTTGGCTAGTTATATATACATGTGGCTAGTTAATATACTACTGCCTTCCGCCGATTATGAATCTTCGTAATAAGCAATCTTATTTTTTTATGAAGGAGTAATTATTTTATCACTAGCTATACCCTGCTCACGTTGCAACGACATCTGTCGAAAATTTATCGTACCAACGTGGGCTCATGTACAACAACTTTGCTAAAGATCATCACATGATCAAATACATAGTTTAGGATTCTAAGGACATACTGACATTCATTTTTAATTATAGATAATTGTTTGGCCGTAGTAAACCTGAGCCCCAGCAGCCTTATTTCGTAGTTGGACGTCATTGTGTGGCTGAAGTGACCCGTCACTTCGCAAATGTCAATCTACCCACACCCAGGCTCAGGTGACGGATCGGTTAACCTTTAATACACCTTCGGAGAATTCATACGGCTGGAAAGTTTATAAGGGCCTTTTTAAGGGCCTACGGGGTATATTTACGCCGAATACGTTCTCAATAATCTGAACATATATTTAACGTTAATGATGAGTTTAACGAGTTTTATCTGGCAGCAGTTTAACATTGGTTTTTATTTAACTTTTTAATGATGATGTTTTAAGTTTACGCGAGTATAATCATTACAAAATTAACAACTTTTCTTTTAATGAGTTGTGATAAAACAACTTAAAGTAAGAGGTAGTGCCACACGGCATGCTTGCATGCATCTGAATTGGGCCGCCCCGCCCGGGCCGGTACCTCTCGCTTACACGAGGTCGACGTATAGTGACTGCTGTGCTGTCGCGTTTCGTGCGGTGTGTAAATAGCCGTTGGCCCATGAAGGTGGAAATAGAAAGGATGGCAGCACATCTATATAGCCACTATGCTGATGTGTATGGGCGTCGGTATTCGTGGAAATGGCTCCGACTGTTCGTTTGCCCCCCTATACTAAAAAAAAACTTTATCGGCTTTTATCGCGGTTTATTCAATTGTTTTTTATTATTTATTGTAATAAGTTTATAATGCCTAGTTTTCAAGGTGAGGCTAGATCGAATCATTTAGTACATTGTTTAGTCCTGCAAATAAAACTGTGTGTGTCAGCCCTGACATGCGCCTGGAGCCCCTGGAGGTGACTCCATGAAAACGAACAAGATTATGTAAAGTGTAAAGCGAAGTAAGCAGGTAGAACGTTATTCTGATCGTGAAATATTTCAAACAATGTTGCTCCTATTTTTAAAAACCGCGGATATCATTTCTCTGGAAATAGTAAAGAATAAGCTCCTTTATTGGGACATGCCACATTTAGCTAAAGTGCTTTAGGTTGCACGGTCCCTATATCAGTATAGATGACTAACTTGTTGTTGTTATAACCAGAAAGAAATACCAGGACTGTGGTACAACCTACAGTCATCCAACTGAGTAGCCTCCTTTGTGGGCACTTGGTGTATTACACTGTTATGCATTGTCCCTTACATGTTATGAATGAATGAATCTTTATGTTATCTTTTATTTATTTTATTAGTCTTATTCAGCGTGGTATGTACCTTAGAATTAAGTCGTAGGTTAAGCTATCACAATTGTATTTTTATTTTTTTCTCTTTCTTTTCGTTTAATTAATTAATTATATTAAATATATTAATTAACGTATAACAGTGTAATATGTGTATGTTCCTAAATAAAGATTTTTCTATTCTATTCTATTTTATTGTTTCGCAGGCGAGCAGCGGCGCGGAGCCGCAGGTGGCGGTGCTGTGCGAGGCGGGGTCCGCCTACCACCCGCAGTACATGTCCGCCGCCGCCCACTGGACCCCGGACCTCACCGCCAAGCGCAACTGCCTCAAGGACAAGATGGAGATACTCGACTACTGCAAGAAGGTACACACGCATATCTAACTCCTCCGATACGACTCGATGCTCATGAATACAGTGACAGCGCAAAACACTATTAGGTCGCATCAGCAAACATGCTACGTCATGTCAAAGCTCCTAAATAAGAACAGATTAAAAAACTTGCTACGAAGCTCAGTGAAGTGGAGCTACGATAACTCGTAGCAGCGCTCGTAGCAGTGTGTGCTGCTAAATACGGTCCACTGTAACTTAATAGTTTTTGAATTTTTACTTCAGACAGTCTGTATGGCTGACTGTTTTTAAAGCATAGGAGGACAAGCAAATGATAATATCGCATTTTATTGCCATAACATTAAGGTTATTTCTTAGCTTCGAGTGCTATCAGATTACTAAAAAAATATGTGTATTTTATTTTATGATACCAGCATGTTTAAATACTTGTGATTATCCTTCAAAGTCAATAAATTAACCGATACGTCGAGTTTGTGTCTAAATAAACAACGTTAATGTTCTGATCGACCCAGCGCTCTCTGACCAGATACACTAACGATAGTGATGCGACCATAATAGACCGACCCGAATCCTAAACATATTTTATAGTATTTGTCGGTCGACCGCTAACGTATAATTAACCAGAATTAGGTTTGCGGCTGGATGTTTGGCGATGTAATATTAATTAATGTGATTTGTGTACATAGTGATTAACAACATAAGTGGTAGAGATGCACTATCAGCTATTATCATTTTTAAATAACGTCAAATGGATTTTTGACTTTCTGTGAAAGAGGGTTGTTCAGCATAGTCATTGATAGTGTGGATATCCATAGGCATCGGTAGTCATCAAATGGGTCCGATTTCTCGTTTGTCCGCATACGCTATAAAATATAATCAACTAACATGCTTTTCTTTTGTTGAATTTGGAACGTAAATTTTTGTAATGCCTTTGGTTAAATTCCTAATCAGGGCTAGCCACTCGTTCCCATCGCTGCTACTCCTGTGTAGACAGGATCGACAGCGGCACCCACAACGTCCCTTTGGTATGATCGCTGGGAGCTAGAGAGAAAAGCTAAAACGGTCTCGAGACTCAAAACTAATTTAATCAAAATAAAATAGAAGAAGACCTAGTTTGTGATCTAAAGAGAATCTTGTTCTGGCTTCTCGTAAAAACGCTCGTTGATATTTTTTTTAACGTTGTCTACTTCCCCAGGTGTACCCGAGTCACGACATCACCAACATCGTGGAAGCCTCCCACTACGTGAAGGTCAGCAACTGGTGCAAACTCGGCTCCAGCAGCACCGCCAAGTGCAAGGTCACCAGATGGGTGAAGCCCTTCCGTTGTCTTGGTATGTACTACACGAACTATCTTGATTATTCGGTACACATCCATCAATTTCCAAGTATAATTAAGGTTTAAGGTGGAGGCACAACCTAACTCACTTAAATTGTAACCTTACTTTTTGATTATTAAAAAAGAAATAAAAATAAATAAATATATCTATGAAGATAGGAAAAGAGAAGGGGGAAGGATAGATGTAACGAAGTAATGGGAAGGAGGGTTGGGAATGTATTGGTTGTCATGTAAAATGGCCATTAGTCCTCTTACGCTAAAAAAATCCTTGTAAGCTAAAACTTTATTTGGTGGCAGAAGGCCCATTCCAGTCGGACGCGCTGCTCGTGCCGGAGAGCTGCCTGTTCGACCACATCCACAACCAGAGCCGCTGCTGGCAGTTCTCCCGCTGGAACGCCACCGCCGGCCGCGCCTGCGCCCAGCGCGGACTGCGGCTGCGGACCTTCGCGATGCTGCTCCCTTGCGGCATCAGCTTGTTCTCTGGCGTCGAGTTCGTGTGCTGTCCTAAACATTTCAAGGGTAAGACTTTATTCTAAATGTTATTACAAAATAAAACGTGATCCATCGTCGATTTTCAAGTGAAGAAACCAGTAGTCAAAATCGTAGGATTTTCAAAACAGCAGAACAACTTTTCTGAAGTTTGACATTAAAGTTAAACATATACATAACCTGTCAAGACGGATTCGAAAGCGGGGCTAAGAGGTAATCTGTCTGTCTCTATTATGAGTATTACGAATCCATCACTTATGTAAGTGACCTGTGTCTTCACAGAAAACGCTAAAATGCACAAGCCCATGGACGTTGGTGTACCGGTGAGCCCTGAAAGTGAGGAGATGCTGGCTGCCTCCGCTGCCATGGACGAGCGCGACGACGACCTGCTGGACGACGAGGACGCGCTCGCTGATGACGACGACGACTCTCTTAACCTTAGTGATGACGACGACGACGACGACGCCGATGATGGTAAGTACCCATTTTTTTTTTTAATAGCTAAGAGGGCAAACGAGCAGTCGGAGCCATTTTCACGTCTACTGAAGGCAATAGACATCCGCATAGAAGTCATACAAGGCGTCGGCCACCGGACACTTACACACCGCAAGAAACGCGACAGCACATCTGTCACCTCACGCCGGTATCCAGTCAGCAGGAGGTACCTCTGCAAGCAAGCAGCATGGCACTACCTCTTACTAAAATTGGGTTTTTATCGGATCTGTGCTCTTCGAAACTGAACTTCTAACTAATTTCCTGACTCAAGCCCTTCACTTTTTTCGGATGAACCTCGAACTAGCAAAGACTTTTTCGTCAACTTTGCGTGGAGAGCGATAGGGGGACAGACCTCCCTCTTTTTCCTATGGGAAGAGATGTATTAAATGTGTCAAGGCTTTAATTTCTTAGCAGACATGGATGAGGATGAGGACGGCGATCTCTCCCGCGACGACGACGTGGAGGACGACGACTACACCGACGCCGACGAATCCGCCTGGNNNNCGCGCCGCCTCCTCCCCCGCTCCCACCACCACCACCACCGCCAGCACACCCACTACCACCACCACTATGGTAAGTATGAATACATAAATCATTCATCAGTATGTTGGTTTCTTTCACATCAAATCGGATCAACGGATCGATGTAATATTTAGTATGAGAATAGTTGATGGACTGAAGAGTGCCATGGGCTCCCTTTTATCGTGAAAAACAATTCGAGTGAAGCAGCGATTACTCGATTACAGCCAGTTAGCTAATAAAATATGAATGGGTCACATTAAGGAGAAAAGAAGAAGACAGCCGTCTTGGCGGTCATTGAAAGTGTACACCCTCAATAGTCACGTGTGATAATGGCTGATGATGATGATAATGATGATGATGGTAATGATAATCATCCACGTTGTTAATAAAACGAAAGGAAATTGACTTTAGTTGTTCGGAGTTTCAAGCGCAACTTTCGATTCCGAAGAATCGGGATAAAAATTTGGAGTACGCTTTACTGATGCTTGTATAATATGCGCAGGCTTCCACCGCTACGTCCGACCCCTACTTCTCCCACTTCGACCCGCGCACCGAGCACCAGAGCTACAAGGACGCCCAGCAACGTCTTGAGGAAACCCACCGGGAGAAGGTACGTGATATTTATTTATTTTTTGTTATTTATTTGGGACACCTACAGTACAAACGTTATACATTCACATAACAAATAGATCAAAATTACATATCTGACGTGTGTACTTTATAGGTGTTATTTACCACCAATGGTGGAATAGCAATGCGTATGCCAGAACTAGACAAAAATAATTTAACAATTAAGTTTTTAGGTGTTTGGTCAAAGGTGAAGAAAACTTTGATTTACAATAAAAAAATTACGAGGACAAAAACTAGCCCAGGGGTCACAAGAGCTTGTTTTTCACATTAGATATCACTTGCGTTGTTCGATCTATTTAAACTTATTGCCCTTATCTGCCCATCTTTTTTCGACTTCGATCTCAACACCTTATACAGGCCTAAAATTGAAATTTTCCAATTTCCAGATTACTAAGGTGATGAAGGAGTGGTCAGAACTGGAGGACCGTTACCAGCAGATGGTGACCTCGGACCCAGGGTCCGCGCAGACCTTCCGCCAACGCATGACCGCCAAGTTCCAAGCTAATATTCAAGTAAGTCGATAATATCTTTACACAGCCGATCGCCGCAGTAACGAAGCGAGAATTGTCATTGCAAGAATCGTTCACTTAACGTTTGGTAGTCATTCCATATCGTGAGGATATCTAAAGGTTCTGATGAACTTGAGCATTCACATGTAATGAGCATTCATGCGAATGTTACATACAGAAAAATAAATGAGAGCATTCTAGCGAGCATTGCTTCGAGTTTTTTGCCGAGCCAAGCTTCGGTCATAGTTCCGCGTCCCCGTTCCCCGTCACTAGAATGCCCGTGAAAATGTTCATCGCTATGTTTGGCTCTATTCTTGGCTCGGCTCGTTGTTCAGTTCGACAAATATAAAAACTCTGGACGATAGTCTCTTCCATAAACTACTTCATGATCCTTCGAAGGAGGAAGTGTAATTTCTTTAAATAATTCACGGTTTGGTCGAGTCTATGCCGGATAGTCATTTCCATGACGATAAATCAACATTTTTTTGTCTCTGGGTAAAGAACGAGAGTCCTTTTCTAATCAAATTCCTCATCCTCCCCAGACCCTGGAGGAGGAGGGAGTAGCGGAGCGCCGTCGCTTGGCCGCACTGCACCAGCAGCGCGTGCTCGCTCACCTCGCTCAGCGCCGCCGCGCCGCGCTCACCTGCTACTCTCGCTCGCTCCGAGACACGCCACCCAATGTAAGTATAGTGTTGTTATAGTGGTCTGGAACTCGCTCGCTCCGAGACACGCCACCCAATGTAAGTATAGTGTTGTTATAGTAGTCTGGAACTCGCTCGCTCCGAGACACGCCACCCAATGTATGTATAGTGTTGTTATAGTAGTCTGGAACTCACTGGCTCCGAGACACGCCACCCAATGTAAGTATAGTGTTGTTATAGTAGTCTGGAACTCGCTCGCTCCAAGACACGCCACCCAATGTAAGTATAGCGTTGTTATAGTAGTCTGGAACTCGCTCGCTCCGAGACACGCCACCCAATGTAAGTATAGTGGTCTGGAACTCACTCGCTCACAGACACGCAACTCGACGTTAGTGGCTCCAGCCACTGTACCCCGGCGGCAGAACAAGAAGTATAATAGGCAACTAGTATTACAAATGTCCTTCGCGTAGGGTTCGTCACGCCACTCAACTTTCGTCTATATTACTGTGAACTCTAAAGTTCACTCGCTTGCTTAGAAACAAACCACCTAAAGTAAGAGACAAGACAAAAAGACAAGAGTATGACAATACTTGGATGTAGAGTGGGCAAAAATTCGACAGTCAGAGCTTGCGAGAAGCAGGCATCTGTTTCACCTATTACAATAACTCTAGCTAATAAATCCATTGGTAACGGTCATTGTTGGCGATTATCCACAGGTAAGCTGGACTTCTACGAGTATCCACCAAGTCTTGCTGAGCCTTCTGTTTCAAATATTACTTAAGTGGCTGCTGTGATCGCTGCTCATCCTTTTGTAACTCACTACATTGTGTGTCCAGTCTCACCGCGTACAGAAGTGCCTGCAACGTCTGGTGCGCGCGCTGGCGGCCGAGCGCAGCGGAGCACTTGCCGCGTGGCGCCGCGCCGCCGCCGCCGGGCGAGAGGCCGCCGCCGCCGAGCGCTCCAGCGCTGCCGACCGGCTGCAGGTAACTGACGGGACAGAGGGGTTCCTAGGGTATTTAAACAACGCATGTTGGTAGGAAGATAAAAGGAGAAGGAGTCAGATGGAAAAAGAGAAAGACCAGAAGAAGGTTTGTTATAGTATAAGGGGACAAAATAGGCAACTGCTCTATCCAACTATATATATAATCAAACTGTAGAAGACGTCATTCTGTCTGTGTCTTCTGCGACGCACACGCAAAAACTATTGGACGGATTTTGATGAACGTTTTTTGCTATATTGCTATATTGCTTGTATTCAAAAATTAAAAACAAATACACTATTGTAGGGCAAATAACGGATTGACAATTCGGCCACATAACATTACACGTTACCATGACAACATGTTTCAAATAATGACAAGACAACAGCTGTCGAATGAGATACAGATCAGTTGAAAAACATTTAAAACTCCAATTTTACTGTTTATAAAGAGCACTGCTTAAATGAAACGCTCATTTCATATGTTAGGCGCTATAAGATCATTATCATCATCAGTAACAGCAACTACTAAACCTCCAGGTAAGGTAGTTGCTGCTGAATCTAAAGTTGTCCATTTCAGATATCTATATTCACTCCGTATATTTTGTGTAGGACGCTGACCGTGCCCTCCAACGCGCCCTGACTTCCCTCCGCCGCAGACCTCACCTGTACGCTAGCATCGGCACCGCCATTGAAGATTATGTTCAGGTAATACACCTTTACCTTGTGACTTGTAAATTAAAAACTTTTAAAGCGGGCTACACGTTAACGTAGCACTGTCTAATGGAGCTACGATTACTTGTAGCACAGCTACGCGCTGTTACGAGCGTGTACTACGAATAAAAGATTGCTGTTATTTGATACTTTTGAATTTAAAAATTAGCACTATTTTCCAAGTGTAAGGCGATGCTTGTGTGGGATTCGCGTAACAGCCAAATAGTTAGAGCCCGAGGATGTCCAGATCCTTGTATCTAGTGGAAGTCAAAGCAGCGCTGAGCAATAAATTGCTACATGGCTGATGTTAAGCAATAATTGAATACTATGTGGCAAATGATAACCAGAGAATTTTTCTCGGATATGGGTAAAATTATCATGTCTAATAATCATATTTGGAACAACATATTACTAGTATTTTTATTTCATCACCAATCTCAGCATATTCTTCATTGCTGAACATAGACTTCACTAAGTCTAAGTGATGATGAATTTTAATTTTAGTCTATGCAATCGAAGGACGACATGGCCGTGTCCCTCATGTCAATGACCCCGGAGGCTGAAGAGCTGCTGCTGGATCGCATCGAGGCAGAGGTGCAGCGGGAGCAGACGGCCAGGGAACAGCTGAGCGCCAAGAGAGACGAGCGCGTCCGACAGAGACAGGACATACAGAACGAGCGAGCTAAGGTGAGTAGACAGACCAACACGTGCGCCAGCGACAGGACATGCAGAGCGAGCGAGCTAGGGCGAGCAGACAGACCAACGAGTGCGCCAGCTACAGGACATACAGAATGAGCGAGCTAAGGTGAGTAGACAGACCAACACGTGCGCCAGCGACAGGACATGCAGAGCGAGCGAGCTAGGGTGAGCAGACAGACCAGCGCATGCGCCAGCGACAGGACATACAGAATGAGCGAGCTAAGGTGAGTAGACAGACCAACACGTGCGCCTGCGACAGGACATGCAGAGCGAGCGAACTAGGCAGAGCAGAGAGACCAGCGCGTGCGCCAGCGACAGGACATGCAGAGCGAGCGAGCTAGGGTGAGTAGACTGACCAACTCGTGCACCAGCGAACCGATATTTTTCTTAGAGCTGCTGTAGGCAAGGCTACGTACTTTAGTCTGGTGATAGGAGACTGTTATGAGCCTGGAGCCCTAAAGAGAATCCACAGCTAGCCCTGACTCTTATAGACAAATATAAGCCATATTTACAATAAGAGTCAGGGATAAATGGTCCACGAAGGCAGTCGATGAACTTCGAAATGTGGTCATCTCTCAATTTCTCACAACTCTATCTTCTATCTTTTTTCTATCTTTTTTTCTACGTCTGTTTCTCTGTGTCTATCTCTCTCATCATCAATGTAATTGTAATGTCGTTACAGACCTCGGCCGGAGTGAAATACAACGAGGAGCTGGACGATGAGACGAGCGAGATGAACGACACCGACGATAGCACCACTCCCCCGCACGTGTCCGTGCCCCCCTCCGCCGCGCCCANNNNCCCACCGCCAGTGTGACCCCACGCGACCTCACCACGCGTTCGCCTTCCACCCAGGAGACCACCACACCGGTGAGTCAACTTTCGTATATGGGCATTGTTCCACTGACAGTCAGTAGTTTAATGTGGTTTTGCAAGAGTATATACATCTATGATGTTTCGAACCTTGGAATTTGAGAAATCCTTGGGAAATTCAAACACACAAGCAAAAGAAATGTAAAAAGGTTGTAACGTTCATCAAAACATCTACATTCTTGTAGGAAAACCGTGAGCGTCGGAACTTGGCAGTGGTCTGACTAGTACAGCAATGGGATCTGAAAATTAGCATAATTTCACCAATCCTTTGAGTATAAGTAGTGAGTATTGATTTTTATATAAAATTAATAAAAATACACGTGACAATTCTCAGGAGATTATCACCAGCACCATGACCGAGGCACCGGAGAGTGAGACCGAGACCGGAGAAATTGGAGAGACTTCCAGCCGACGAGCTTCTACTAGCGATGTGAGTAGTTATTAGCAACCTAAAATCTAATTCACATGTGAATTATGGCCATAATCTGATAAGAACAGATAGACTTTTAATATTTCCAACCTCTGCTACTCCCGTGTAGCCAAGATTGTCAGTATCAACCGCTTTTGATCCCTTTGCAACCTTTTAAGACCCAAGACTTGTCATTCCTATATGTAAGTCGTGGAGTCGTGATTCAGCTAGGACGGCGTTAAGCCTCATTGTGTTGTTGTATAATTGTAAAATACATTATTGTTTAACAGGAAACCGAAGGTGAAGGTCTACGCGCGGCTCTGGAGCAGGCCGAGGAGCGCGCCCCGCCGCCGCCTGCGCACGCCCTCAAGCACGAACTGCAGCACTCGCAGCCGGTAAACTTTACCCTTCAATTGCTCTACAACTGCAAGAAGTGTCGGTGGTTACCAGAGGAGAAAACTTAAATGTCCGGACATCATTTTAAACTATTTTATGATAGTCGGGACGTGCTAATATTATTTCTGACAGACATTTTATTTTATGATTCACTAATGTTGCCTTAATCTTCCTCTAAATAGCAGTTTTGTCAAGAAACTGTATCTTTTATCGGAACGCGTCGTCACACCATAAATTGAGACAATCCCGAAAAATTCCGTCTGTCTGGCAACACTAGGTGGGCCTGAAATCTTTCAAAGTGCTCGACAGAAAAGGCCTAGTTTACAGCCCAGTTTAAAAACTGTATAGAGTTTAGATAAGCCACTCCTCAGGCTATGTAAAGTTATAATTCGCTTCTAAACTCATTTGCTATCCAGTACCAGCGCGAAGAAGAGAAATAATTAGTTCCACAAATAATCTTACTCCTTACGGAAAAAGTGTAGAACGACAACGCATTAGTCAATAACGGTGTGAATGTGTGTGGGAGAGGGTAGTCACCAAATAGCTGCGATTGCTTGTCATTGCCATTGCCAATGTGTCTCGTTGACCAGGGCTACACTATCCGTTCGGCTCCGGTGGAGGGCGGCTCCAGCGGTGCTCTGTACCCGGCGCTGTGCGTGGGAGGCGCTGCGCTGGCGGCGGCCGCGGCTGTGGCGCTCGCTGTGGCCAGGCGTCGTGATCGTGCGCCCTCCGCTCAGGGCTTCGTACAGGTTTGTGGATATTTACTTAGTCGTGAAAGAAGCGTCGTGATTTGCATGAAAGCCCTTCAAATCGTCCATGATCACTATCAATAAACCCTAAATTTCCATAATAAACTCTCCATAGAGATATAAAGAAAGAATATCTATGAAACTCTCACATGGGTCTATAATTATATATACCCTTTGCTTATGAGTCTTCAGCCGCGCTTAGATTAGACGACTCTTGCCTCATTTTGATTGACTGTTGTCACATCACGTCGCCTCAATCTAGCACGTACAACCTGACCAGTGACCTCATCAAGGTTATGTGTCATATACGAATAGAAATAAAAAGTGATTAAATAACCTAACCTTTATTTATCACTGATGGGGGTTTGTCAAAAAAGGTCACATGTCTACGTCACCAGGCTTACTTCAAAAATAGAATACCCTGCAGTTTGGTTATGGATATTAACATATCAGTAGATAATATCGTCTTTTATTCGCAGGTGGAACAGACCAGCGCTGTAGCCCCCACCCCGGAGGAACGGCATGTGGCCAACATGCAGATCAACGGCTACGAGAACCCAACCTACAAATACTTCGAGGTCAAGGAGTAAATTGTATCCCCCCCACCACCACACACCACCACCACCAGGCCTGCGTTTCTGTCTTCTAAAGTAGTTTCTTAGCTGAGATGTGTGGAGATAAGAACTGACTCGATTAGAACTACTTTATCTTTCGCTTCGTCTATTCCAATTGTGTTCTTATGAGTTTTTAACGGATTGGTTTTGAAAAACATCAAAAACCTTTCGAAGCGACATCTGTCAAATGTATGTCATAGATGGCGTTGTTAAACCTTACAGCGCCATCTGAGCAGAGTCGTTAACAACACCATCTATGAGCAGCAGTAAGCAACTCAAAGTAAGTAAACTCTCAGAGGAACAAAGGAATAGATAAGTATCTTGTTTTGTGATGTGTGATAGGAGTCCCGTAGTCAGGGTATCACCCTGCGCCCTATATCTATGTCCTTAAGTAATTATTTATGGAATGAATGTGTGAGCCCCCCCTTTTTTCTTCGTAGATCGTAATGCAAGCCTGGTGGTGTCTTTCTTTTTCAGTATCGACAATGTCCAATATGATTTGTTAAAATTGAGTTAGCACCAAATTATTTTAGTTTAAGTTTAGTTTTTAGTCCTAGTATTTATAAGTGTCACCTTGTAGACTAATTAAGTTTCGTGGCCGTGCCCGCGCGATAATGTGATGCGACTATTTTTACACATTAATTTTCTTAATACACTATAATTTTTATGATCTCAATTCGTAGTAAGTTATTGTATTGCACTGTTATTCGCAGTGCATTATCGTGCGCGATCGTGCAATAAACGTCCAAAGTGCGCTGCGTATAGACGCGGCGTACAGATTTGAACCTAAAATTCTTACTCTTAAAGCCCGCTTTCATTTTCTAACGTAGCTAGAACATAACGTAAATTTTATGTAATAAAATGCGAAAATATATTTTAATAATTACTTGTACTTAGCAACGGGAAGCGGCTAAGCCGGCGCGGGTAAACACTAGCCTTTTTAGAAGTCTTCTAGTCAGTCTTATAGATTTATTATCGGTTGATAGTTAGCTACTTTCCCTCTGTCGTTTGGTTCCATCTATTTAACTCTATCCTCGTTTACCCGCGGGACAATACTCAAGAGTTCCCGATAAGTAATGACTGCGTATTCAACGTGCGCTTGAGATGGCATCAGGAGCATAGTCGTCATTCTAGTCAGTCGAGAAGTTGTGCGCGCACTTTGGGTACCCGGTTTCGCAAGATAAGCTTAGTGAGTGTATGTACGGTTATATATAAGTAGATGTACAAAAAGTAATACATTATATAGATGTTTTAGCGTCAGATACATAGATATAAAGCAAATATAATTATATATCGCATTCGTCCGTTTGATGTAAGGGCTTGCGCTCGTGTCTATTCCACGTACCACACTTAATGTTACGCCGTAGTTAAGATGTAATTCTGCCTCAGTATTATATACATATAAGCTTATTTGTTACATAAGCTAATTTATATACACTTATTCTATTTCTTTGCGGGCGTGACGTTTGCTACTCTAAGGAAGTCATATCAAATACGTCAGCGCCATCTCTGTGCCGTGTCCTTTTCACGTCGGTGCATTTGTGGACCGTCTACGCTTCGACGATAGATGGCGTTAAACCTGTAAGTGAAAAGAATGCGAATCAGAGCCCGCCCGCGGCTTGTACGGCATTTTCGTAAGTTAATAAACACTGTATAACGTAAGTTTATCCCGCATTAATCGCTGTATTTAACTGGTTAAAACAAGCCGACCACTTATTTTTTTAACAAAACTTTTGCTCAAAATCCAACTCGTCTCGTCGGTATTGATGTCTACAGATCTATTCGTAATGTAATCGATGTTCGTAGTTATACCAGTATTTCTCGATTCCGTACACTGTTTCCCGTATTTTAAGAATAATGAACGGTTTGTAATTTTTTGTGTTTTTTGTGCTACATTTTGTGAGTTCGAAGTTCAAATTAAATCAATAAATAGGAATTTCAACATTGGTGTTGTTATTGGTGCTCCCTTCCCTAGATTTATATGTATCTAGTTATATCCACTACACAGCTTTAAATATTATGAGTAGTCATGAAAACTATTAGATATGTGAAGTACCTACATTTTTGCTGTAGATATGTCGTACCTCCTCCGCCTGTACCAATGCCTCGCTCACATGATATTCCTAAATCAAGACGTAAAGTGACAGCTATGCCGTAGCATATTGAAAGGGGACGAAAGGAGGTCCACATATCTGCGTGGCAATTACGTAGTTTTTTGTGGGTAGTCTTCAAAAGAATCTGAAAGCTACAGTACTAAATCTACTATAAACAGGAGAGGAGACAGTCCTTAGTTGACTAGCAGTGAGCTTAGGGTTTGCTCCCGCGACGGTGTTCTACTAAGAGAGCACCCCAAAAACAAATCAAATCTCAAATCAAGCAAAAAATAAAGAAAAACAGCGCAGGTGGCTGGAGGGGCTGTTGAAATTACTTGCCCTTTCCGCCTACGCCGTCCTCATCGAGCAGATGCATCAGTGGCTGGCTACTAAGCTACGCTGTTGACTGTTGAGTTAAGTTGTCTTTGCCCGATAGGATTCGTAATTAAATTATATGATAGATAACTAAAGCATTCTAGGATCAGCTCGCTGATGTGGCGAGGGGCTGCTCACAGATCCAGAACAGATGCCAGATGCACCAGTGAGGTTTTAGAGTGTAAGTTTGTCGAACATTCAATAGGAAATAAGACGATCGCTAGGCAGAAGCTGGTCCGTCGTCTTGGCAATCATTAAAGGATGTATATGTCCAGCAGTGGACCTATACGATGATAATTCTGATACATTGACCCTGAAAATAACACGTGCTCTCAACACTTGAGATCGCCAGCATCAATATGTTCAGACCAAATTTTGCAAGAATATTTATTTGCCAAATTCACATACAAATTTTCAAACACAGATTTCATGGTAAAATATATTGAGGATAAACAATCCCTCGCTATTTATTTACATTTATTTCAGAATCTTTGATGGGGTGACTTGCGTATAAAATCAAAATCAAAATCAATATCAAAATATTTTTATTCAAAATAGAATTTAAAATTTGCTTTTTGAACGTTAAAAATTTCCATCTACCACCGGGTCAACCTTAGCTCTGTCCTGAGAAGAACCGGCGAAACAAACTCAGCGGGCTTCATTAATGTCTTCACTATACATTCTTCATTTATATTGTAGTGTCTGCAAGCTTCTACGGGGACGTAGCGTGCTCTTGCAGCAATACTTCCTATATCTATTCTCCTTACTTATGACTCCCTAAATGATAACTGTGCCAATCTGGCTGAAAGGGGTACATAAATAATAGAATTGGGAGAGTATATTTATTTATTGTCGCATACAATTATAATATCTTATTATTTAACAAGACCCTAACTCGACATTCAGACAAAGTTATTATAGTTAGACAAATTTTTAAAGCATTCTAATATTAAAAATGGATATACTTTTTCTTATAATATACGACTATATTTCCGTCCTCGCCAACTTTTTGACCCTGCGATGTAAAAAATTTCGGAAGGACCATCCTTTCCTTCCCTTAACTTATTCAGCGCGTGTGCTTTGAAGTAATCACAGCTGAATATATATCCGTTGCACATCTTTGCGCTCGTAGCCACCTCTTTACAAATATAAAACACGCAGTAAATACACGCAGCCTTTCTTATGAAACTTCCATAGACTTATATCAGTCTCTTCGCTTCCCTCTGAGGGACCACCGGAAATCCATAAATTACATGAAATGGTGACGGCCCGTAATTTAACACAGACAGATCGCCTTCTAACGCAGATATGCCCGCGCTATGATATTTTCACCTTTAAAGTGTAAGTTCGATCTATTATTACTTTATTTGATCGAACTAATCGACATCAGCACGCAGTCTACATGAGATCCCGTATTTTCAATCAATTTCGCACGACTTTTCTTGCCTTCTATGAAGAGAAAAGTTTACGACATCAGGGAATCTATTCCCCCCTTCTGGATTTTGTAGCGTCTAACTCTCGTCGACGCTATAACAATAATAATATAACCACTTAACTTTTGTTTCTCCCCGCCTTCTTCTTCGGGATTTGGCGCTGTACTATATGTCTCTGCTCCTATTTCGCCTCGGGATTTGGCGCTCCACCAATGTAGTGTCTGCAGGCTTCTACGGGGACGTAGTGTGCTCTTGCAGCAATACTTCCTATATCTATTCTCCTTACTTTATAGTGCCTAGCACCACGCTAGCATAGGAATATAAATTAATTTTTATATTATAGAAACGACTTGAATGCACGGAGAGTATAACCTTCGCAACGGATAGATTTGTAATATGAAAATAAGTATATTTGAATTTTACAAAAATGGAATGTAGAATGATTGTCTAGTTTGACAATAAAAGATTTTCATTGTAATAAGATTATTCTTCTAGAAGACCTCTGGGGTAGAGCCCTGGAGATATAGGAAAAACTATATGAATGTTTCTATGTATAATTAGAAGTGAATAAATAAATATATATTCTCCAAGTAAATGGCGACGGCCCGTCGCGTTTCGTGCGGTGTGTAAGTAGCCGGTGGCCCATGGAGGTGGGAGGAGAAAGGGGGGCAGCGCATCTGTATAGCCTATATGTGGATGTTTGTGGGCGTCGGTAGTCATGAA
>LUGF01046378.1:171024-185962 GCA_001625245.1 Calycopis cecrops | reverse complement strand
AAACTTGTTTCTTATTTCTACACTTACTCGCATCGTAGAAGGAATCGAGGTTTCGAACGACGCGACGCAGTGAATGGGTTGAAGAAAATGCTAACGTATGTATAATACTTATTATCCATTCATCATGTCCGTATTGATATATTTTGGGGTAATAAGTTTTTACTACACGGCAACTCTCACTAAGCGCACACATGTTTTGCGGTTGTCAAAAAACTGGCTTCATTTGACTGTTGAGAACGCTCCGTCTATACTTTTTATTTAGTCTAAGGTCAAAGGCTCTTATCAAATGTAATGTCATGTAACATGTGACGCTAAGAGGATGACGCGGGAAACAAAAACAGACCTGAAACTTCGTCACATCGATTATACAGTTTCCAAGTCACGTTTGAGGGTTTTAAATGTAAGCAGCAAGGGGATTTTATTTCTTTTACAAGATTCACTTGTGGTTTAATTATGTTGTTATATATTTTAATCCTTATTGAACCCATTTATGTAAGTAAGCGCCTGATATTTACTCCGTAAGACTGCATTTCAGGTGTAAAAATTGCGGGTGAGAGACATAAGCGATCGCGACGTAAGCACGGTATTTCATAATGGGGTACCATAATGAAAAGTGAATCTAATGCTGAGCATCAAGATTTTAATATGTTGTTTTGTTTTGCTGGTTAAGAGGACCTTATCGAGACAGCATATTCGGACTATTCTTAATAAATTTGATCGTCACATGCTAGTCTTCATCTTCTTTGGTACCTACATCTTTTTGTCTAAACATTGCATATAAAATCTACATCTAGTTTGTTAACCTACAATTTTTTCTTCATTTCATTATTCATCTACTATTCTTTCTTCATATCCGAATGAATAAGAAAATACATGCTGGAATTTTTCATTTTTAGCCCAATAAGACGTGGAAAGTACTTACTTCCCGCTCAATAGAACTCGATTTAATAAATGACATAAAATGTTGTTTATAATGAAGATGAAGGCTAAAATATAAAACTGAACCGTAACTACGATAGGAATCGCAAGTTTATACTGTGTGTATGATTTAAGTTGTAAGAGCATATTAGAAGGTAACTCCCAGAAGCCATTAGTTTCTGTACCCTATAAAACAATTTCACAAGTCTGAATAAGTCTCTCACAGGAGTTTCTAAGATATTACACTGAGAGTGCCACCTGCCATTCCAGCAAGATATAACACAATGTCACGAGTGATAATCTTTATTTTATATCTTTTAGCTACGTAATTGGATTTATTGAAACAATTTGAAGTTTACCAACCATGCATACACATTCAAAGAGACTTGACGCAATAAAATGTTATATTCGTCTTTTGTTTGTTTGCTAAATTTCTAATATTTCTTCATATTGATACATGATCACACGCATAATGTTTTGTTAAGTTATAACTTATACAAATATGTATTACTATATTTATGAATATATAATATGTATGTCAGCGGGGGCGCTGATTAATTTTAAAATGACTAAACTAATTTCAAATCTATTTTATTGATTTCGAAAGCCATAATTTTGATTTTGATAGAAAAAAGCGTTTCATATTAGGTATAAAAAGGTTTTTCGATCATAAAAACTTTATGAGATTTAAAGAGATAAGCGCATTTTTTGATGCGATATTGTTATAATATTATACATTGAAGATGTTGTAATAACACTAATGGATAGAACACAATGCTCTTACCGTTACAGCGAGTTAAAATATTTATTTTCCTTACAATACATACAGCCTCTTTTAATTAAATGATATTTTGTCAAGACTTAAATTTTGAAAAACAATGATCAAAAAATGAAATATAACCAAACAATAGAGCTAAGTATCGTAAAGCGTAAAGCGCTATTATGAGAGGCCTTCTAACCACAAGCCGTGGTTCAGAATGAGATTTCGTTTTCTTTCGAATCCATTTCACAGATTAATGTGAAAATAGACGAAGTCGTCGACTATCTTTTGTGAGAAACAATCGTCTCCGGCTTAAGTGGTCGGCTGCTCCAGGGAAATAGGTATCTTTGTGCCGCTTTTCTTAGAAGTCATAAGTCAAATAGTCTAATAAGCTATAGTAAATCGATTTCTATTATGTATTTACATATTAATATTCAAACAAATAAAATGCATAGATTTTTTAATTAATTGTAATTAGAAGTGAGAGGTGCTTGGAATCAAATAGGGTCCGAATAGGTTAATGGAATATTCTACGTATTTAGGGAGGGTTTGATGCCACTGGCAGTGATCATAGTTCAACATAGCACCAGATTACAATTCAATATCGCGCGGTTACCCTGAACATTTGCGTTTGAGGTAATATCTATACCTACAAGCTGGATCATGAAGCACAAAGGCAGTAGCAGTGCCTTTTTAATCTTCATGATTTTTGTGCATGATCCTCGCTTACACAATTAAATAAGAATATTAATTAATATTAGGAAAGGATGACAATTGCCGATAACTAAGGAATATCAATCTTTAACTGAAGCTCGATTTTATTTGCAGGTAAATTCTATACACATTTTTTTCTATTGTCATCAAATTTCAACTTTTGAAGAATAAATCCGTATCAACTTTAGAATATATAAAATATTTCTCATTGCATTGCGTTTAATATTTCAGAATGTCTAATTTCAGAAAGTGTGATCACTGAGAATGGGCCCACAGCGGCCATTATTACTGCCGAGGAGCACTAAAGCTGTTGGATCTCAACGCAGAGCACGTTCCTTATGACTTTGTACTATTCTGCAGTTAGTCTTCAATCTGAAACTAAAGCAAGTTTGTAAAGGAGACCGTACATATTGGGCCCAATATCAAAGTGCTGGCTAATATTTTTTTCTGTCAGATCTGTTGGGTTTTGATAAGACTAGCAGTTATGATTTTTCGAAACCACCATAAATTAAGCGCAGGGCCACCCACTAAAGCATACATATAAGGTAACATACATTATTTTCAGGAAATTTAAATATCTATGCAGTCATCATCTTCTTCAGTTAGGTCAAACGAAATTACAAAGGATGACTTAGGTAACCTCTGACGTTGACTCTGTAAGAACTTATACTTGTTACGTAAAAACTTTCATAGTTCTGTATAATCTAATCGTATTAATATTTTTTTAGAAGATAACAACAACTAGGATGAAGACGTCATCTTTTGTTTTTTTTTTATGCTATCACGACCGGGAGAGGTACCACACCTCTCACTTACACGAGACTGACGTAAAATGACATCTGTGCTGCCGCGTGCCATCCGAAACTAACGGATATCCGAGATAAAAAATATCAGAATCCGTAATCGAATCAGAAATAAAAATTTCGGATAGAATCGGATAGGAGTGAAGCCTAATTGAGCCTGCAGTAAAAATACGAAATATGTATAAAAAACTGGTTTTATTTATGGGGCAATTAATTAAATATTTTATATTTTTATTGCATTTTAATTTTATTAAAAAAATCTTTTTATTACCTATTTACCGCGTATTGAACAATTTTGAAGCTACTAGAAAATTATAAAGCATTAAATATCGGGAATTTGTCAACACTCAACACAATGTCAACAATCAGTGTCAACACTGTCAACAATGTCAGCAGGTACTGCTATCTCATGTGGCCACGTTAATACTTCGTTTATTGTATTCCCTGTCTACGGAGACAAACGAGGAACCGGTGACCTATAAAGGTCAATAATGACAGCCAACGTACATTGACATTCGTATGGGTAATAGTTATTAAGATGCATTGCTCTCCTTCGCCCTATTCCCTATCTCAATTAAAAACAAACTTTTAATGGTTATGACGTTTAACAAAGCCGTGGTTTCAAAGTTCTTTCTCCGTCTTACCCCAGGTAGTCTTAATCGGGATTAAAGTTCTTTCAGTTGCTACTTTATTTAAATAATAAGGACGGAACGAAAAACTTTAAGAATACTGAATGAACAGATATTTACTGAGAGTCTGATCATCTTATATCCAACTCGGGCGATTATAATAGATATATTGTAATCCCACGGTGACGAAAATTGGTTTTATTGCTGCCAACTTGGAGTAGTGCGACCGATAAAGTACGCTGGTCTTTCTTTAGGATTAGCGGACTCATTATTCTGTAGTACAACAAAATTTCCTTTCTCCAAGCAAATTCCTCGGCTTGCTATATGGAGAGGAGAACAAAATTTATTTTTTATTATTCTATCTGCGCTAATTTTGTGTTGAAGATTTTTCTGTACACTGATATTTTTTACTTTTAACTAATTGGTATTTCACTTCATCCATACCTTATTTACTTTATCACTGTATCCACGCTAGTAATACCGTTAACACTGGATACCCGGATGTACAAAGGCTCATTTTCCGGTTCGTGAAAGCAAAAAAATAAAAGTGTATTGAAGAGTTCGCGTCAAACGGAGAGTGAAATAGTTAGTGGGTTACATTTTGTGTAGGTAGTGTTCTTATATCTTTTTTGTAAATGGACATGATTAAGAAGTTTATTACAGACACCATAATATTATGTATCATAGCTGCGCCCCGCGGTTTCACACGCGTAACTTTCGATCCCGTAGGAATATCGGGATGAAAAATAGATGTTGGCCGATTCTCAGACCTACTCAATATGCTCACAAAATTTCATGAGAATCGGTCAAGCCGTTTCGAAGGAGTATGGCAACGAAAACTGTGACACGAGAATTTTATATATTAGATTTAACAGTAAATTTTGGGAACCAACGTAAAGAATATTGTTGCCCCGAGGTGTAATATAAATGTATGCATGCATTCTTTGAATCACCCATAATAATGACCAATTAGATAGATTAATAGACTAATTGACTAAACGCAATGCTGACGTTCCAAAAAGCTGTGTTCTGTCACCCACTCTGTTTTTACTGCATATAAATGACATGCATCAAACCGATAGCATTCATTGTTATGCAAATGATAGCACTGGTGACGTTCTATAGACTGGGCCAATATTTCACGGGAACAAGGCAATGAGTACCGGAACAAACTTGTGTCTAAAATCAAGTCGAGTTTATGCGAAGTCTCGGAAAAGGGCTGACTAAGTTTAGTCCAATTCAACCCCAAAAAGACATAAGTTTGCGCGTTTTCCGCCAAAAGAACACTCTTTGTCGTGTCTCCTCGTTTCCAAAATACTCCCCTTATAGCTAAAGCTAGCTTTGGAATACTGGGCATCGATATATGAAGTAACCTTCAGTTTCCCCGTCACTCGCAAAAGCTAGGTGTGCACGGCAGGGCGAAGCAGTACTTCACACCAGTTGCAGTCCATCGGCTGCAACTTTACAAATTGCAAGTCCGACCGCATATGGAGTACTGCTCTCACCTTTGGGTCGGAGCCCCGTAATATCAGCTCATTCCATTTGACCGTATACAACGAAGAGCAACTCGAATAGTCGATAACCAGAATCTCTCCCGCTAAAAAAAATTCGCGTATGAAACTTATTCTTTAAATTGGTATGACGTCGAATGCACATTTGCGCGGTCACCGGGACCGAAATTTCTGTTTATAGACACCATAGGAAATCAACGATCACCTATGGTGCGATCTCAAAGAAGGTCTGCCAGCTTCACAGAAATAAATGTTACCAAGATTTCCTCGGTTTCACCTATGGCGTCTCAGCCCCACCAGCAAGACAAGGCCATGATATGAATAGATCATACCAATGCGAGAGCTGGATAAAGCTGCAATTCATAAATAACACTAATTAACACAATTGAACTTTTGAATAGAACTAAAATTCAGTTTCGATCACAACACTTCATAAAATAGTATTGTAGGCTGCAGCTCTAGTACATTCACTATGAACCTAGAGAACTGGAGTATAAAGTTATTATTACTTTTTAATTAGACTTCGTTATAACAATATAAACTTTTCCTGGTATTGTCTGAATCTAGTACACACCGTAGCTCAGATATTGTTATAACGTAAGTTTAGTTTAGTTTAATTTTTTGTTTTGGTTTAGTTTAGTTTTATTTTTTGTTTACAGGTTATCCTCTTGTTGTTATTATTGCATAGCAAACTAAGTTCCTCTCGCTCAAATGCTAAAGAGCTATGCTGTCAAGTTTCGCGCGTGAATTTCCTGTGGACAATTGGAAAGATTATATTCAGTAAATGTTGGCACTTACGTATAATTATAAACTCTTTAAATTAGCTCACGGCTGAATAAATTATATTTCCCTTGCATCTATTTTATGTGGACCATTAATTTCCTACAATTACCTCCTGGTGGGTAGACACTAGGCTATTAATTGACACTAATGGCGGCATTTATCTGCGCTGCAGAATGTTAGTGACATTTACCGGGCTGCCACCCATATTATTCAGAAACCAAATCAATGAGCTATAATATTAGCACATTGACTTTGCTGTTTGGTATATTAGTTAAATTTTTGTCAATTAAGAAGATAAAAGAAAAAAAGCAAGCTAAATTACACACCATTAGACTAAATTAAGGTGTTATCTGGTTTTCAATCAGTAAATTTTTTTATATCATTATATTGTACTGCCGCCAGAGTTACGTAATGTAGTAATGAGGATTGAGGATGTAAAATTACAGCGTTACCAAACCAGAAACTATTTTAAAATTATTTGAAAATTTCAAAACCTCAAATTATATAAACTACAGTAAGAGTTATAGTAAGGATGATAATAGTGACACGGCAAATTACATCTACCTTCATGATATTCATAATCACTCTGTCAATCACTTTTATAATATTTTCTAGGAACTCTTATAAATATTAACGTTTGTGGTTAGCCGAACTGTCGAATGTAATTTGAACTCTAATGAATTTTGTCGACAAATTAATTTTAGCTACTAGGTTGTATGTATTTTCACAGAAATTGGCAGCCGCAGGCCAAATATACGCTATTTGAATAAACTAAGTCTTTTCATTCAAGTACGTAATAGGCTTGTCTACTATCTATTTAAAAACATAGGAATTATATTTGGCATACTGTACTTAGCATGGCCATTTTGAATAGCAGTAGTGTATACTGCAGTATCTACTGGAGCATGAAGAGATTCGGTACATGAGTAGATGATGAAGGCCTACTTCACTGAAAGAATTTAGAATAAACTTGATTAGAATCAAGTTTGTTCTGCCCAGTAGTAGTTATTTGAAGTCTAGCTACAAGTCGACTAATGGTCACCGTACGCTTATCAACTCGGAAAGGGATTGTAAACGCCTCGCCTAGAAAAGCGAAGACGTTACGATTACGTGACGTTTCCCATTAGTGTGCGTAGCAGTATCAAGTTTCATACAAAGTATACTGAACGGCTCAAGGTGATACGGTTACGATCCCTTTCCGAGTTGATAAGTGTGCGGTGACCATAAATCGAATTTGACATAACCCTGAGTAGGAACCTTGAGTGTTTTTTGAAATTTCACCCCTTTTTGAAATTTCGCCCCTTTTTTGAACAAAATTTGTTGCTAGTTTTCATTTCAAATGACTACTTAATAATAGATAGGCACCGATTTTTCGGAACATATCTCATCTTTCAACTCCATAGATACATATTATATTATTATATTTGTTATTATATTTTTATATGATTGCTATTATTTTATATTAAATATTTATTTTATATATTGTATATTATATTATATATATAATTGTTATTATTATATTTAAATGATTTTATTTACTTTATAAAAACAAGTAAAGGCATTTCTTATGTTGTCGATGTCGGCTTCGTTATAATTGGTGTTGTCATACTCTGTATTTTGTTCAGACGGATAAATTAGGCTTTGAGTACATGAATGAGTCAGCCGAGCGGAATATTGCATTACGATCCAACCAGCACTGCCACGTCAGACCTATGTCTAATCAAACTACTTTACTACTGTCAAAACTGAATTATCGAGGTGAAATTAGGTATTTCTCTGATATTTGTTACATTTTATTATTTTTTTTAATGTCTATACGAATTTCAGCTTTCTCTTATTTTTTACGACAGATATGAGCACTTATCTTTAATGTGCCACATAACTGTTTGTAACATGGCAAATTAGAAGAAAAAATATCCGGACCGATGAACAACGAGATTAAGATAAAAACACTGTTTTTTTTAATAAAATCATAAAACCTGATATCAGAGTTTCGCAAGTAATATAATCTTCGTTGAGTTTGCAAAACGATAGCCGAGCGAATTTATCGGTTTGCTGATTATAGCATAATTACCTAGAGAGCTCTTTTAGTTAAATGCGCTCTTTGTAGTTAAATATTGTGATAAAATATTTCTCATATTAAATTACGTCACAAGTACCTTTCAGAATTTTTTTTGTAACTTTACTTTTTCACTTCAAGTGTTTCGTGTAAAAGGTACATCTCGTACCTCCCTGGTCGTGTTCGCCTTGCAAGCATGCAATGTGGCACTACCTCTTACAAGAAATCAGTTTTCTCAGGATCATTCTAATCATTTTGTAATGTGTAAATTTTATAAAATTACAAATAAATGTATAAAGTTGGTAAACCTTTTAACAATGCTATAAAATTTGCGATCATAGGCACAATATTACAGCGACAAATTTACAAAATAATTAAAGCGGTTTATAATCACAATGTTTACTACAAAATGAGAAATCTCCATGACTGTTGCGGTAATTCCGATATAGCTGGAATTTGCGAAGCCCCGCCCGGAATATTAAGCGACCCGCGGCGTGTAATTTATTTGGATCATTTTCCGAGTAATACGTTTACCCTTATCAGACGACGAGGCGTGCTGCGAACCATAATACTGAAAGGGTACTAAATAATAGGTAAATTGTGCTATGAAAGATATCTCATTACCTATACTTAATATGCTAAAATGAAAAACAAAAAATCATGCATGTATTGTATGCCACAGGAGACAAATGACATAATTTGTCTCCTGTGGCACACCTTGTTAGTAAGGCTCATCTTAGTTGGCACCGCCACCGTGGCACTCCCCACCGAATCCCACTAAGGGACGGTGGCAGCTCATAAAAGAGTTTCTCTGTGTAAAGTAGGGATGTCGGAATTGTAATAAAATATCGATATATCGACACATCGATATTTTTAAAATATCAATATCGGCATCGATATCGGCAATCGAAGGCCATGTCTTATAAATAATAAGTTATTAAGGAAGAGAGGCCAAACTCTAAAAAGGGTTAATTTGGGATTCTAGTGGCACCACGAAAAAATTATAGTTTTTCATACAATTTCGACATTGGATATTTCATAGCGATATATCGTAACAAAAAATATTGCCCAGAAATATCGATATATCGAATTTTTTTCTACAAGTACAAAGAAAAAAAAAGATACTTGACGCTTCCCCTTGTTCGACTCCAATATGCTTTACCAAAATGTCAAGGAGTAAATAATTGACATAAACCTTACGCCTGAAGTAGGTAAATAATACAAGGGGTTGATACAATGAAACATAAACGTTCAAAGGCAAAATATAACTACTAGTAGCTGTGACTTCACGAGTTCCAGTTCTAGGCGTGAGACTTTAATCAACGTAGTTATATAAAGTTAGCACTCTCATTTTTTGATCAGGATCACTAGGGGCTTTGTATACTTTGTGACAGCATCGGTAGATAGTACCACACTGCATGCTTGCATGCAGCCGAATTGGGTCGGCACGATCGGGGAGGACCTCTCGCTTATACGAGACCGGCGTAAAATGACAGCTGTGCTCTCGCGTTACGTGCCGTGTGTAAGTAGCTGGTGGCCCATGGAGGTGGGAGTAGAAAGGAGGGCAGTGCATCTGTATAGCTTCTATGCGGATACGCGGATGTCTATGGGCGTCGGTAGTCATGAAAATGGCTCCTGGCTGTTCGTTTGCCCCACTATACCATAAAAAAATATGACTTCTCGTTGCACCATGCTTTGCACAAAAATCCATGACAATCTACAAATATCATAAATGCAAGCGTTGCTTTCTTTCCTTTCTTCACGATATTCTCCGACCACATTCTCATAATCAAAATCAATAAAATACGTCTAAAGAGAAATTTGTATTTAAATAAACAAATGACAACCTTTTGCCGGAACCAATGACGTTGCAACTAGGTAACGTCCAGTCTTATCCTCCAAACACTACAATAAAAACAACGTTGTCTTTCAAAGCAAAATAACAAAACTATTAACTGTCCTTCAACTGCCAATTCTCGAAGATAAAATTCTCGGCGATATTGTCTTGTCATAATAACAGATGCTGGGATAAAATAAATAGAGCGCAAAAGTGACCCATAAACAATATCATTCTGTGAATATTATGGTCCAAAATGATCAAGAAGTAGACTCAATATAAGGAATATTGAGGACCTAAAGCTATTGAAAAACATTGACCTAGCAATAACGCAGCTCTTCGGGAAGTAATAACCTTATGCCTTGGTTCAGTGGCTTAGGTCAAGTAATTGGGTCCTATACTCGTAATTTGAATTGTTATATCTCTCGAATCTATCGCTTAGATAAATAATGGAGATCTTGTGTGTTTGTGCCTAATATAAAAGACACTAAAATATGGGCCTAGTAAAAAACACAAATGAAGTATGTGTAAATTCATCTCTTCTCTTCTAGGGCAATGTATGGAAAGCTGCCAGTATCCTATTCATTTTTATTAACGGTATTTTATCGATGTAACGAATTCTAATTATTATACGTATTTCGCTGTCTCAACAATGGTTATAAAATTTAAAAATTTTGTATTATACCGTTTATAGTTTCATAGTCTTCAGAATGTCATTACATAGACTATCCCTTGTCATGTCAATCCGCTACTAATTTTTCTGAGAGATCTGCCTCAAAAGGAAAGACAGGAACTTTATAGGTTAGGTTTATGTTTTTTCTTTTGAGGCATAGATAATTGTGTTGCCCTTCCGCCTGTACTTTTGTTACGAAGTTTTTCTCGAGAACGCGCAAAATCAGTCTAAAATTCATATCAAATACTGATGCATTCACTTGGAGCCCAGAAATAATCATATTTTTATATCAACGCTATCAAATGATACAGAGATGTTTGTGAAAATATTTTCTATTAAAATTTTCTTTACTAAAAACTTCTCGTTGACCTATAATCTGGACAAAAAAGAATAAAATTCGAAATTTGGTAAATTACAATTATGATTTTTCATCAATTATTTTACCAACTTACAGTACATCAAAGTGTGGCTACGTTTATTATTTCTAAATAGTCTTAAGTTTTCCCTATAACTGCTTTTTTTATATTCATCTCATTTCTTAAAGCGCTGAGCGGCAAGTAATATCTTTTTACTCCATTAGTTAAAACAATATGTTTACAAATTTTACTTTATAGATTTAATTAAATTAAAAAGAAATGTCTGTTTATGGTACGTCTTAACGTAAAAACATGTTGGAAACTTTTGAGATTAAAGAAATGGAAAGAATAAAGTACACCTGCGTTTAAAGTGAATAGGATAAAAGAAAAAGCGGATAAAAAGTATAAGGAACAAGATCGCTACTGAATTAATTTAATTTAGTAGCAAAAGCTACTAGCTCGATATACAATATAAGGGCCTTTGTACAATTTTTAATAATATTAAGTTTATAATATATGTTACCTGTGTACATTAACTATTAAATAAATAAATAAATATAATTGTATAAAGAAGTCTCTTGTATGCGTTTCTATGCCGATGTTTTTTCACAATATTTTATATAATAGATAGTTTCCAAAAAAACAATAATAACAATGTACTTTGGTACAGACTACGTGATACGCTTGTTAATCAAACTGCTCCTCTAGAATATAGGGGACACATCAGCATTACATATCTAATAAATTCACGAGAAAGCTGTTATCTTATAACAGACTGCCTTGGACATGTTCAATGTTAGTTACATGTTATATCGTACCCACACGCGGCTTAGGTGAAATAATAGTAACTAGGAGCTGAAAGTAAGTCGTTTATGGGTCATGTAATGTACAATGAAGATCAAGATGGTAGGTCGGTATTATATGAGAGTTCAGTTTGCGTTGTATAATGAAAAGCTCGAATAAAAATAATATAATATATGAACATTGTAAAAGACCTTATAGTTGCTGTATTGGGAGCGAACGCGGCTAATAAGATCAAGAAATATCATAATATACTGTATTGTTTTGCGTGTTGTAAAATTGTTTACTGGAAGTCTGAACTACTGGATCAAGATATATACTGCTCTAGTATCTACGTACCAATTATTGTGCGCGTGGTCGTGAATATTGCTTGTATGTTTATGGTAATTGCTTATATCAATAATCCGCTTAACTAATTTTTCCTTCCATGCATTTTGTTGAATAAATTAATAATTTTAATTCTATTTTTAATACATAACCACGTACTATGTAATCTCTGATTTCTCTACTCATTATAATCGTATCATGTGGAAGGTTATCGGGTTCATAATTTATAATTACAAGTATAACTTGTAAATTTCGTAAGGCCTCTGACATATATAATAATTTTAAAACAAACAGGACAAAGATCAAAATTTTGTTATCAATACATTTATAATACATTGAAAGAAAGTATGGATTAATCTTACACAGCAGCTCTACCTACCATGTATCTCTTTATAATTTTTTGATAGTATAATAAATTAACACTGTTACGGTTTACGTAAATTATATTTTAACTTGCCCAGCAAGTGTTACAAAAATAGGCCCTACAATATTGATAGAAAGATACTAATTTATTTATACTTGTTATTTTGAAATGAATACACTAAGTATAAAATATAAAAAAAAACTAAATTATACATATAAATTAATCTAAAACTAGAAAGTTATTTATAATTGGAAACCGTAGACAAATATTAATAGGATTCTACGGTTTCGTCTAGACGAAGATCTAAAATCCTAACTATTGTTTGAGAAGGATAAATAAATAATTAAACAGTTAGACCAAAATAATCACCAAATCGAATTTCGTAATTAAGACTTTTATACGGACAGTATTAATGAAAATAAATACATAAGGGTTATACACGGACAATCGACGAGCTTAGGGTATATTAAAAAGTGTTTATGTACAACTGAGTAGGTACCTACACATAATGCATATTATACATATAAGCGCTATCGCTTCTGAGCTCCTAGTCAGTACTTTGGTAAGATTAAAACATGAAATTATATTAATTATTATGTTATTTTATTTATTAAATTTTATGTCATTTATTTTAAAAAAGGCTTACTGCTATTGCTAAGGTATTTTAATGAACAACACAACTTCAACACGGCTGGAGGCCTTTTATTCATACAAAGGTACCAAGGCCATAAGAGTTTGACTCTTGCAGGTTTTCTCTTGACGTTGTATGAATTTGGCATGGCCCAGTATAGCTAAGGAGGGAGTGATGGTAACATGTCAAGGGCGGTATAAATAGGCGTGATTAGTCAACAACAGGCTTTGACGGCGCGTTTACCCTTTACATTACAAGAAATTAATCTGCCCCGTAAAACCATCGCTGCTAACATAGCATACTGCTGCTAAATTCTAAAACTGGATCTCGTTTGTACAATAGACAGAGCCAAATATTTAGAAATAGCTGGTGCCCACAACTTCGATCGCGTAGCGTAGATCTACTATTATAACAAAGTGATTTGTTATTGTTCGCTTCTTTCAAATTTTCATATCCGTCGAGTAAACTATGTGATAAGATCAGATGTATATATATATATATATATATATATATCTTCCTATCGCCTTACCCACCAATGGGCCTGCGGGGATTTACGTAGCACACAAAATGCGACGTGACGTATCCCGTGAATGAGAGGTACTTTCTCGACCCACCAGCCTAATTCTAATCGAATCAAATGATATAAGAGGAAAAAAGACAGGTTTATATACGAATTGTATCAGATTTTCACTGAAATCTCATGGAAAAATATCACAGATGCACGTTTAGTGTGGGCCTCATTTATAATCATGGAGAATAGCTGTAATCAACTCAACTTTTAAGTGCTATTTTCGTGTTATATACACGCTTCGACAGTTTCTATTTTCAATAACACATTCGCATATACACAAGATGGTTCCAAATGGACCATCTTGGAATGGTTTTATGTAAAGTTAATAAACTTCACGATTATGTTGGCCTTTATTAAAGCTATATTTTATCCTACACTCTTATTATCTTAATGTTGATCATATAAAATCTCTACCGCACTTATCTGATGTAAAGACGACAAGAAATCCCCCTGTGCAAACACTTAGGCACTTCTTTATTATAATATTGTTTGACAATGGCTCCAGTGGCTTCAGAGCACACGTCATAAAAATTCATTTTCTTGTGCTTTTATGACTATAACTCAATGGCCAGATAGCCTATATGACTTCGAGCTGGAAGGATGGACTATAAAATTTATTTGGAGTTCATTATATCGGTGGGATTTGAATTACACTAAATTTACTCGTTTATCCACATTAGACGTTTTTCGTGAGGGTGCATATTTATTTATTATTTGAGTCAATAAATTGTGAAATTTTAGGGAACGAGTTTCTAGACTACCATGCCAACTTGTGGCTAAAATATAAAATTTTAACTGGCATATTTGCGCTTGATTTTTAATAATAGAAACTAACAAAGTACTAAAATATAATTTCATTATCTTTTTGTCTTTATTTTCTAAGTATTTAATGCCTAAAATTAACCAAAAAATGCCTAAATGCTAAATTGCTGCCTCTATGTTTTTTTGCCTGATCTTTATACTCTTACTACTGTCCCCACTGACGTTGTAGGTATTGTTATAATTGTATGACTGACGCCTGCTATATCTGATGCAAAAATGAAATTAGTAAAATTCTGTACTACTCGGCCGCGTTAACATGGCACCTGGCTCAATTGATGACGTTTATAGTACTGAGTGAAAAAAAATATTTACATATAAAAGTTATTTTTTTTATGTATATGATATTATATCAACATTTATTTTGTGCTAAGCCTTTATT
>LUGF01046378.1:152043-165282 GCA_001625245.1 Calycopis cecrops | reverse complement strand
TATGAATAAAAAAAACCGGCCAAGTGCGAGTCCGACTCGCACACCGAGGGTTCCGTATTCCAAACGTAATGCATGGTTTTCAATTAATGTAACTTTACGCCTGCCGTTTAAGTTGACAAACTTATATAAGCGGTTGCTCACACACATTTAGTAGGCAACGAATTACAGTTATAAGTTGATAATGATTTTTCTATTCATGTACATATAATTTACTTGTATTCAGATTTATTCCTATATAATATGTGCTATAAATTCTTACTTCTTGCCAAATTTCAAACTCTAGGTCAACGGGAAGTACCCGATAGGTTTTTGGTTTTCGACAAAGTACGTTTTCATACAAAATTAGTGCATAATTGACTATAACTTTTTATTGCGTTAACTTAGAAGTGTGATTTTTTCAAGGCATCAAGACGTAACTGACCTCCGTATTTGATAAAAATTAAATCAATCCCTTGACGCGTTTTAAAGAAAAAGGTCTTGACAGACGTACAGACAAACGGACAACAAAGCGATCCTATAAGGGTTACGTTTTTTCTCTTTGAGATACGGAACTTCTCTTTGAGATACGGAACCCTAAAAAAACAAACAAATATTATGAATAAGAGATATTTTTTACAAATTGTTTTTAACAGTTTATTAACGATTATTATTATTATTATTTTAAATTAAGTCCGAATTATTATATATTTACACATTATTATGTGTTAACTAAATCCGACTCCATTCTTGTATAGTTAATAATTAGGGTGGTAAAATCGAAACAACTACTGAAGGGGTACGCAAAGGGAGGTCACAGAAAAATTTTGTTTACGGATGAGAATTTTTTTACAATTGAGCAACAATTTAACAAACAAAATGACCGTATTTATGTTCAAAGCTCAAAGGAAGCTTCCCAGTTAGTCGACAGAGTGCAATGTGGGCATTATCCGACTTCAGTGATGGTTTGGTGGGGTGTTAGCTATGAAGGAGTGACTGAACAATATTTTTATGAAAAAGGTATCAAAACGTATCGGCACAAGTGTATCAAGATACCATTTTTGGAAGGTAGTTAAGCCCGTTAATAACACCTTGTTCAATAACCAAGTACGGTCCGAGTCTTGCTGGAAGGACTTCGGAAGGACCGGGTAATAAAGCTTGGTCCACGCAGTCTTGGTTGGAAGCGAACGTCTCGGACTTCATCAGAGCTGAGAACTGGCTGTCATCTAGTCCTGATCTTAATCCGCTAGATTATGATTTATGGTTAGTTTTTGAGAGTACAGCTTGCTTTAAACGCCATGATAATTTGGAAACCCTAAAACTATCCTTATGATTGGCAGTTAAGAATTTCCCCATGAAAAGAGTGCGTGGTTCTATTGATAACTGGCCTCAATGTTTAAAGGACTGTATTGCAACCAAAGGAGACCACTTGGAATAAGCTTTTATATTTTTAATTGTTTTATATTTGTGTATTGAACTGACATACTGTAAAAGTAATAAATGTTATTTCCATTAAAAACAATATTTTTTTTCTTTGTAACAGAACTAATGACTACACTAATTAGTATACACTTCTAAATCCAATAACGGTGGAACCGTTATTGGATTTAGAAGTGTATAGTGAATATAGTGAATCAATATTTAAAACCACCCTAACATTTAGCGCTAATCCACGGAAAATGAAAAATTGGGAACACGCTCCATTTTTATTAGGTACGTGATATGCCCTTTTACAATCAAAGTAATAAAATTAAAATTGGATAAAAATTCTTCGAATTCGAAAAAGGTAAATGTCAAGCTTAAAAACCCCAGTTTGCTAATTAATTTTTTGAAAGAGATATGTATGTCCTAAGACATGCGCGCTAAAAGTTTTGTGAAATTTTCTTGTGAACAATATCGTTAAAAAATAATGCTGAATACAAGATTACTCATGTTACTTTTTTGATAGATTTAATAAATAGTCGTTCTTTTTAATTTGATTGCCTATGTAGGAGAGAGGAGGATGGAGGGCAACCCATCTGTATAACTTCTGTCTCTGTCTCTGTCGGATGTCTATGGGCTTCGGTTGTCATGAAAATGGCTCCGACTGTTCGTGCGATAGCCATTTTTTTATTTGGATTGTTTTGTATTTAAGGATTGTGATATATCAATAGCCACCATCATTATATAAACAGAAATAGGCATCTTGTACCGCCAATTTCTTAGCAACTTTAGCTTTACCTTTAGCTTAGCATTTTTAAAGCCTTGTCCTTTTGTCGCTTATAAAAGAGCAATTAAAGCAATAAGATGACTACCGACTCTGATTAATATCCGCATATGCTAATACGTTGTCCTCTTTAATCATACCTCTCCAATAGGCCGCCTACTACTCACAAACCATAAGAATTGACTGACAAGCTTCTTGTGGTTTGCCATCACTTTAAGTACCTCCCAGGTCCGTCAGAGCTTACGGAGCTGGTTAGGGAGTAATGATTTTACATATTAAAGAGAAGAAGGCGTACCAGCACTATGGGAGTCTTCATCTTAAACGATATTGGAAATTCTAAAGTCAAGTTTCTCTTTTGCGTTTAAATTGCGTAAAAATGTAGTAAAAGCTTCCCCAGTTATACGTATTTTTTTAATTTAAAGTTTCTACATAATATGTACGCACACACTATTCTACTACTATATTACTATACTTACTATATTCTATGTACTACGCAAACACAATTCATAAGTTATATTTTTTTTTGCCGTAACAAATGAAAACTAATTAAAATAAAAAATTAAGTATCAAAATAAAAAAAATACTTACTATATTCTATGTACTACGCAAACACAATTCATAAGTTATAATTTTTTTTGCCGTAACAAATGAAAACTAATTAAAATAAAAAATTAACTATCAAAATAAAAAAATATAGTTTCAAATTTAAATTAAACTTACAAAATACTTATAAATTGCAGTCACGAATATAAACCTGCACACTTTAGGTTGACATAATTAAAGGGATCATAGTACATTTGTTTCGTCTATAAATAAACGTCATATACTCGTAAATTAGCATTTTATTTATAAGGAAAGTAGACAGGTTTGTATATGAACGGTATCAGATTTTTGCTTGAACCCTGCGGCAATATATCACAGGAGCACGTTTAGTGTGAGCCTCATCTATCATCATAGAGAATCGCTGTAATCTATCAACCCTGCTTTTAAAGTGCCATTTTCCTGTTTTGATAATTTGACTGATAGTTTCCTCTTTCAATTACACCTTCGTTTAATATTTAGAATATCAGTGTAAAGTAATTTTGATGCAATATGTGTTTTAAGACGTCGAGCCGTTGTTACATTAAAGTTGACTCGACATATCAGTTTAATTGAAAATATACCTAACATTGGCGAAATAAAAAAACGATAACGGGCCACTTGTGAAAGTTTTGTAAGTTTCACAGTCTTTGATGATGCGTTAGTCGTTTCCTTCCACAGCTTATCTCACCTTCAATAAAATAACAATGTTTGTGAAAATGTGTGTGACGATATTGTATTTGGCTTAACATTTTTTCCTGTAATATTGTCTAATCGTAGATTATAATATTATGTAAGTATACTGCGATGTAGAAACTCGGCCGCAATTCAAAATCTGAGATAAAGAGCGAGCGCTATGCCAACGTTTACTCGTTTCCATAATATAGTAAGTATTGTTTGAGAATGGCTCGAGTAGCTTCAGGCCACACATTTTAAAGTTAATTATATTGTGATTTTAATAATATAATTATGTAGTTTTCTTACTACCGATTGATTGAACTATGCAAATTTACTACGGAACTCACGACAAAAGTGTGTTATATGTTTTAAATAAGAGATGTAAAAGATAATATGCACCAATTATATTATTACTATAATAAGAAGTGCATAATATAATCACATTTAAAAATGCAGATACCAATTCAATGCCTCACGTAAAAAAAAACTACAAAATATATATCAAAAACCGCTTCAATTTTTTTGGTATATGTTCAATGATATAGAATTATTGTAACTAAATGTCACAGCAACAAAAGCCTATAAATGACCTGCAAGTATAATAAGTTTACATCAAATACGATAGATGTCCAAAACATGTTTCATAAAGTATGTCTGCTTAAACTACGAGTATACAAAGTGACCCTTTCGGTTAATTTCTTGAAGAAATCTATACTTAGCTAATCTGCATAACCATTGCGAAATATCTATTATAGATTTGTTTCAATGATTGTATATGAACAAATTAGGAGCTACTTTGAGAACACTTGTGACAGCATTTCTCGTGAATGGAAGGTCCGTTTCATATCTCCATTTGTCATTCTCATTAACAAATTAAATCCAATTATACGAAACGTTGCCCACCATTACAGAAGCGAAATGCCTTTGATCCTCTCAAATAACGAAGGAAAATAAAATATGTTATTTCCTAGAATCGTCCTAAATGTTTATATATAAAATCAGATAATATGTATACATATCGTAGTTTTTTTATTTTAAGCCCACATTGAGTATAAATATCATTATGTTATAATATTATGTAGTTGTAAACGTCGACAGGAAAGTGTAAAGTATATTCCAAGATAAACGTTAAAAGTTCATGTGAAAACAAACTTATACTAAATAGGTATTGTACATACATATGTGTACTTCATCAATTAGTAGACAGAGCTCGTGATGATTTAAAACGAATTAATGTACAGTTAGCAGTGGACCGACTAGATGTTAACAGGATAAAGCGAACGTGCTCTATTGCATTGAACAATCAAACTAGATTTGGATAGGCCGTCTGCCTATTTGGATAGGCAGACGTTATGTAGCTTTCTAGATTTAAGTCTATAATATCGTAAACGTAACGAATACTTTAATAGCTCTTTAGGTATTAATTTTTTTTTATTTATTATTAGTACTAAAGATACAATATAAAATTTTATAAATACATAATAGCATCAAAAAATCACTAAGGTTTAAACATGTGCTATAAATAATAATTTATATAAGTCAACTAAGTACACAAGGATATCTTACTCATGACAAGATTTATATACAGCAGTTCTTTAGAAACCGTTCCAACCTAATTAAATACTTGACCATTTTTCAAAAAGGATGTAGTTTATCTTTTTAAATTAATTCCTACAGAAAAATAGAGACACGGAGAGCATTACAAGAAAACAAGAAAAAATAAGAATTAGGTATTTATGAAAAAAAATCGCTGATATTTCTTTCTTATATCGATACATATATTTTTCATTGTTTTTCTTCCATTGCTAGCCATTAACAAATTGGATGCTTTGTGTATATTTTATGAAGTGAATATTTACAGTAACCGTGAATGATATGAGTATTGCGTAATTTATGTACCTCTAGGAATATTGGCACAGCAAATATGAAGAAGTAAATAACGATGAAATATCTCGCAAAGAAAAGTTGTCGTGTTTGCCCTTTAGATAAATAGTTTGTAAAATGGTAAAATTATACGTAACACAAATGGGAACTTTGTTTGATTTTATATGTATAAATAAACGTTTCTGATGCAGACAGGTCTAGCAGAGGAATGAGACGAATTAATAACTAAATGGATATGGGGCGTCAATTAAAAGAAATACTTGATTATAAGGGGGCAATATAGACTTTGATGAATAAAATATATCAAGATTTTCATCATCAAAAGCCTTGATCCAGCAGAAGACTGGAATCAAAGTCGATTTTCCATCGACTAGGTGTGGACCCAGAGACAAAAGCTATCGTTTGCCATGTACTTAGATAGGACATATTATAAGGATTATAAATGCTTTTTTGCCTTCGAAACCCGTATTGAGTCAGCACAAATTCGAAGTTTGGGCGTATAATCCCTTCCCGAATATTCGAAATTAATGAGGGTCATATATGGGCCGGGCCTTGAAGGCTGGTGAGGAAATTTTGAACTTCCATTTTTTTCTTAAATCAACGCAATAAAAAAAGGCAACCAATATTTCTTTATTTAAGGTTTTAGAATCGAGACATTGTACATTTGATTAAAATTACCTTTACACAAAACAAAAATTATAAAAAAAGCTATCACGATATCTTTTGTATCCCATTTTATAGTAAATATTCCGTATAATAATAAAATAAAAATAATAAGTAACTTGGTTAATGGACCTATTAACAGGGCTGGTCGAAAATGTTTACTTAGCTATACGTGTCTTGAATATACCTGAGACATATTATCATCTCAGGGTTTTCTTTAGCGGAAGAAATCTTATAGCGATAATCGATTATTTTCGAAGTGCTTTTTCAAAAAACAAATAGTGCATCGCATTAATCTAACTCCAAGAAGAATTTCTTGAACTAGTAAGATATTTCTCAGTTTATTATTTATCAATAAAATAGATGAACGTTATATTATGACAATAAATAAATAACCATTATACATTTAATATAATGGTTATTTATTTATTGTCATAATATACGCTGACGATAGAACTTAGCGTTGTCTATATTATTTACATAAAAATGTTACACAAATATAAAATAATATTAAGTAATATAATTTTATATCTTGGGATTCGATCTGAATATATTTCTATTCACAAGATTTTGAAAAAGGCCATAAGGTTTTCTTAAAATACATGTAGTATGTTTTAATAAACCAGGTAATAAATTCTCGACTTAAGAAAATTTATATCGACATTGTCGGCCGATTGCCAAGCGCCGAAACGAAACTGCCGATTAAAATATCCGGTGAATTATAATTTTATAATGTGATATATTGCGTTTACCTTGGACCCTATTAACACCATTATCTGAGCCTTTTCAATTCAATTTTCAATTCAAATATGTAAATGAACAAAGTAATGTGCGAATTTCATACTAATGTAGTATGAAATTCTTTGTATTTTAATTAATTTTAATTCTTTATAATTATATAGACACGTTAGTTAACGCTAGAATGATGCTTGTTTATTGACATTTACTTAATTGAATGAATTTTGTAAAATATTTACCAATATCTTAATAGATACCAATACGTTTTAGGCATTTTTTAAATAAAATATTTTAATATTTAGATATTTTTTTATGATTTGACAGAGGGACGATTGAGCAGTCGTAGCCATTTTCATGACTACCCACGCCCATAGACATCCGCATAAAACACGACAACACAGTTGTCAGTTTACTCCGGTCTCGTGTAAGCGAGAGGTACCTCCCCGGTCGTGCCGACCCAATTCGTCTGCATGCAAGAATGCAGTGTGGAACTACACTTTACTCAAATAGATTTAAAAGCAATAAGACTTTTTTCTAAATTTTTAGCTGAGCGTTGAAATATAAATTATCCATTTTTTCCACTTACTACCTAAACAGCCTGGAACTGAAGAAGAAAGAAAAAATATATGAACAATTTATTTCTACAATTCAAATTCAATATTGAATATTTGCAGTTTTCGTATATAGAAACACATTATTTGACATTATTTCAGTTTATATGATAGAATAAATGTGGAAAATGCATAGGGCGCATTAAAAATTAAAAATTGTAAATAATCACCGAAGCAGGATGAGATTTATTCTCAGTTGTGCTGATAATGAAGAGATAGAACTGCAACGTAATGATGGCACATATTATTATGTACAGTATTTTCCTACATATTATGTCGGCATAGATTTCAGGAAGATTTGATCAAAACTAAAACCACTGTACGTTAAATAATTAATAAAGTATTTATAAGGTATATATTATTATGTTTTTATGAGGAGAAAGCTGAAAGAAATCAATAAACGAGAAAATTGAGACGAGTCGTTAGCGACGAGCAATTTCATACAGAACAATTTGCCACAAAACGAGAGCCTGTCAACACATGCCAGCGTCAGATCTGAGAGCTGTCATTTCCATAGCCACGTGTCCATCCATAGAGCCGAGCGGTTACTACAAATAATAGTTTCGCGTCACAGACAGAACAAGTTAACCGCTTTGGAGATAATTGTACACATTTGTACTGGGCTTATACGTGTAATTGGATATCATTGTATATCTTATACGAATCAGATAAACGAAGTGAAGTATCGATGCAATTATGTTAATTTTATAAGGTTGAACAAGCTTAATTTTTGGTGCGACTGGAACTTGGCCGATAACTTATTGCCCTCTTGCCTGAATCTATACACTTACAATCTAGGATTAAGGTTTCAATTGACCTCTGGGACTTAAACAAAGAGAAAATTTCACACTCGCGAAGTTTACTAGTCGCATTCGTGAAACGCACTATTAATTATAAAAAAAAAAAAAAACACTTGGAAACTTTGAAATAGTGTGTTCGAAGTTCTGCACATATCTTTGACACACATTTGAGATGGTTCCGATTTTTACTTAAAGGTATAGATAGATGAAAAATGTTTATACAAGCTGCGGTGATTTCGATTAATATAATAGTTTAGTATATTATGTGTCATAGACTGTATACTGAATACATACTTAAGACTACAGACGGCAAGAGAGAGAGGGATGTTTGTAATTACAACCATAACTTAGTCACAAACATATCACCGTAGGTGCCTGCGGATTACCAGCAAAGATGCACTGCAACTTAGGCATCAGCTGTCAACTTTGATCTGTCAGACTTATCCTACTTCGACTTGGCATATATGCATATGTAACAATATTATTTTGGTTATCGTTGCTTAACTATAAAATCTAGACTAGATGAGCTAATAGGTTATTTTGTAGTCAAATATCCACTCCATCAGCTCTTATTTTTGTGCTGCGGAACACAGGCCTAATTTAATGACTGCACACATCTCATCAGTATCCATCTGATAAAGCAAGTTGATTGATTCGCATTTGATGAAATACTTTACTTTTAACTTCTATTAATATTGCGTAAGTGGACAAACGAGCAATCAGAACTAGAAACATTCACACAATTTTGAAATCAACATTGTTCTTCCTACTCATCTATGAGCCAATAGAAACATATAAAAGTCATATATTGCTTCCGAATTGGGACGGCACACCTGTAGACCTCCCCAATCGTGCCAGCCGTACGTACTAAAGAAATGTGCTTTGCTTTAGACCACACGACTGAAGGAAAACTTTATACACGAAACAACTGGCTATGACAGGGAGGGAGAAAGATAATGTGCACCCGCACTGCTCTTTTCTGCTGCCACAGTAAAATAAGAAACGTAATATTCTTTTTTACTGACTTTCAATTTCCATTCGCCTCGCCCGATCACACTTATCGTAACTCTCTCGTCACGTATTCATCACTTACTCCCCAAGTTAAGCGCGTACATAAGTTTAACTTAAAAAAACCGTAGGAAACTAGATAGCGTAGTTGTCATTTATGGCGATATATTGTGTCACTTGACCTCCCCGGATACGTTGCAGCTCCATTCCACTGTTATCCAGTAATAGCATGACTTTACTCTTGATAATCGTAGAAGCCAAAATCGAGCAGCATTCTGTGTCGTCAATATCAGTAATAACTTAGTCAGCTCATAAATTCAGTCATTTAATATTACCACCATTGTCTTCGGCTCGACAGGTACAACGCAGGTTCTATACAATGAATTGTGAGTAATAGCTGGAGTAGCTATAGGAGTAAGGCTTTACTTACTACCAAATTACTGCGGATATTCGATGCATTGTTTTACTAACAATAGATAGTATTTATAAACGCAAATTAAAATATATAAATAAAACAATATAATTTCATTTATTATGTTTCTTTCTTTTTACTGCGATAGAAGGAGGGACTTAAGCTATATAATATTAAAATATAATATAGATAGCATCGTTGCCACCTTATTTCATTTTACTTTAGGAATTTTAGATTTGTATGTGTATTTCCATTGTTTCAGAGACACGAATGTATTATCTGTAAATACAAAAATGAATGTTTATCTGTGTGCCTTTTCTAGAATTGTAATGCATAATGCATTTGAGAACGTGATGATCTTTAGTAAAGTTGTTTTGCACGAAGCACGAAGGTTTATATGCTGGTATGACCAATTTTCGACAGATGACGCCACTGTCATACCAATCAATTTTATATATTGCTAGATAGATAGATAGTCCATTCTGACGTATCTCTTGGCGGCGTGGCAACACGCGTAAGGTACAGCTAGTCATTTATATTTTCAATAATCTGCAGTTAGCATATTTTTTTTGTAAAGGGTATAGTACTCTTACTGGCATGCGGCGTTGTAGCCGAATTGGTCTGGGACGATCGCGGGGGTACTTCTTGCTCACACGATATCGGCATAAAAGTGACAACAGTGCTGTTCCGTTTACTACGATGTGCGAGTTTCCCGTGGTACATGGAAGGGGAATATGGAAGGCGGGCAAATTGATGGTTTTCAAAATTCAGTAGTCATTGAAAAACTTGCCTCCTTATACTATACATAATCTATTAAACACCTTCCATACATACCAAATGAAAATCCGCTCGTAGCACGATATGATACTCATTCAAACCGGAATAGATTTACTAAAGAATACTTAAAAAGTCACCTAAAGAAATTAGAGCTTAGTAGTATCTACTTTAATTGTATCTGAAGGAGTCTATAGTACCTCGATGGCACTCGATGGAATCCTGACTAGATCTCGAGAATTGTCTCTTAATTATTTTCAATTTTAAAAGTATTAAAACGCTTATTACGTATCCGTAGTGTACGAATTTTTTGAATCGACTGGTTAACAAAAATAGCATAATATAATCACGTGTTACAAATAAATGTTATGTTAAAAATATGGCCTATTTGTTAAAGGGATTAGTAACCGTGCATAAAGTATAATATATAAGTATAATATGTAGGTTTATTATATATGGTTCATTATATGTATATATTGTATGTATCTATATGTACTTGGATTCGTATTTTATGTACCTTTTTATTTCTTAGTATCTTTTATGTACCTACTATAACCGCTCTAAATTTTCAATTTAAAACTGATGGTTTGGCTGGAAGAGATCTCTTGTAGAGATAAGCACACCCATGTACTTCTCCTAAACTGGAATAAGACAATTGTTGTATTTTTTTTTTGTGTAAGTACAGAAAGAAATAAAATAAATAAATAAAGTTGATATTGGCTTTTTGCCCCCTACTTTAACTTGCGTATGAGTAGTCTATTCCATATAATATAAATATTTTAACGATAAAAGTTTCCGTGAAGAATCTCTAAGCATTTTTATATCATTATTTTATATATACTTTTAATAAACTGATAACAATAATTTAATTAATTGAGTTCCTACTTTAGAGATATTAAATAGAAATAGCATCAGAATTAATTATTCGTTAATCTGAATAGAATTCGTGGAAAAATATTCTCCGTAATTTGTTCTGACATAAAATTCAAGTTACCACTCTCTTATCCTGAGCAAAAGTTTATGCAATTAGAAGTTAATTACAAAACTCATGAAACTGTTTGCACTAGAAATTCCCAAATACCACGCTTGTTAAAATATTCCGTGTGAAGTTGTCTGAGCTAAAAGTTTCTGACATCACAAAGTACAATTAGTGTAAATATTTGGTGGGTTTTCGTAATTTCGTGAATGATATGCTGAATTATTTACGCTGAATTATTGAGATATATATTGTGTTACAAAGAGAAAACCAGAAATATTTAACATCTTATTAATAATGAATATATGAAAGAGAAATACACAATTATAATTTATACAAAATGTATTGGATATATGGAATTAAGTATCATTAATATGTGCACAAGCACAGGAAGGCTACGTTCCAAATGGCGTCATCACTCACGTCTAAAGTACATACATACATTAAGACGGCGCTCGCAAAACTTGTATCAGTTGTACAATTATGCACCTCATGAATTTCTAATTCAAAAGTTGTTGTTCACTTTACATCAGGTGACCTAACTGCTCGTTTTGCCTCCTATGCTATAAAAAAAGTCTCACAAACTGTAGTTTAGTAACATGTAAACTATCACTCAGGTTAGACGGTAATTGTGAACTGAAATTGCTTGGTCAGTTACGGTATAAAGGTTTTGAAAGTTAAACCTTTTTAAACTATCTAGGAGTAAGGCTTAAAAGGCGGTAACACCAGATACCAATTAAAATCCTGATCATCTTATTTTAAATTTATTTATCAATTTACAAAGGTAGTTAAAGATTAAGTAGTACCTTATTTGTAACCTTTAAAACCGATCCTAAGTCATTGCCGATCCCACGTTACATGCCACAAGCCAAAATTCTTCGGCATTCCTCTGCGTTACTAAAAAAGCAGTTAAATGGGGCCAGGAAGACTGGGAGGTACCTCTCGCACACGCGATGCCTCCGAGATTTATAAGGAAAAACCCACTCCGCACGACGCGTAACTTAACATAGTATTCTATGATTCTTTTAAGGTTCCACTTGGGGAAATGTGTCCATTTTAACTTTATGTAAAATGGACGCTAATACTTTACACCATAAAAATTCTAGATATAAAATATTTTTTTGTTCAATTATATCGAGTAAGGGGTGACTTTTCATTTCACTCCCCTATGCAATTATTGAAATGTGAGGAATCTCGAGTTTCTGAGGTGAAAGAGGAGAGGGTGAAGCGGATGCGATTGATTTAAAAAAAATTTTCTATAATAAGAAAGTAAGTATTAAGAAAAATGTGTATTCGCGCTGGTCGATTTTTGAGAAAAGGAAGGTTATTTTAGTAAGAAATAGTGTATGCTGCCTGGATGCACGCAGACAAGACTAGACTAAAAACAGGAAGAATTTGGTCTTCAGCGTGATTCTATAACAATTTCATTCACTAATCAGTTTGGTAATCTTTTTTGCACGCAAATCTCAGAGCACGTGACTTTCGAAGACCATATTAAGAAACTGAGATAGGTAAGCTCAGCATTGACAAAATTTCTATGGAATTCGAGGAATTTATATCCAATTGGAATTATATTACTCTGATTGTAAATCCGTATGCCTCGTGCCTACTAAAATGGCGCGTGTTCCCAATTTTTCGTTTTTGCGGATTAACATCCAATTTTACATGGTTTTACGTATAGCCTTGAAGCTTTATCCAATTTGGAAATACAGATCACGGCAGAAACGTTATGCATGACAAATTTGACTGTATAATTTTTATATTACACTTGTATTTAAACGTGTTACAACAACATAGTATAAAACAAAGTCGATATCCATCTGTCTATCATTATATTAAACGCTTAATTCAACTACGCCACGGATTAAGATGCGTTTTTTAATAGATTAGATACGTTTATAACTTCTGACTATTCTGTTGTCGTAACTGACATT
>LUGF01046378.1:134892-151218 GCA_001625245.1 Calycopis cecrops | reverse complement strand
AATCAAACCCAAACACAAGGTTCCTGCTGTAAATCGTTGAGGAGTTCCCTCGACTGTCTTTCGGGTCCATAATCAGATCGACTCCAAACTTTCTTTAAATTGTAGTGCTTTAAAATAATTAATCAAAAAAGTATCAAACACACTAGTCGCCCATACAATTTTCGAAAGTTCTCCTCAATTTCTCCAGGCTTCCATCATCAGATCCTGGTTTCCTTATCATGGGACCACCCTTGAAGTAGCTCCTTTCTGACAAAAAAAAATTATTAAAATCGGTTCATAAACGAAGAAGTTATCCGCGAACACACATAAAAAAAAAATATATATACGGTCGAATTGAGAACCTCCTCCTTTTTTTGAAGTCGGTTAAAAACGGATAACATTAAACATAGTACGAATTTTGATTTCGTGTCATTCAGAAGTTACTACTACTTTTTTTTTCAACTGGTTAATTCATTACATGGTTAATTATGGTTTCTCATTTGAAGTCTCCTTTAATAAAAATATTTAGTAGTGTATAGCTAAAGGCTGATATTATTGTTGACAATAATAATTATACAGATAACGATCATAGTAAACGACATTTAAAAACTTTTTAACCTTATAAAACAATAAATTAATATCAACTAACGCCTCAAACCCTTGTAAGCATGAAATGAAAAGTAATTTCACTTTTACTTCCAAACACAAATTCTCTTAAATTTATCGCCGAGTACGATTCCTTGAAAGTTATTCACCGTTCTTAACTTTGATTTCATCTCATCAACATTTCGGAAGGGGTTCTTAACTTTTAACAAATCTTAACTTTGAATAAAACACGTGCGTCGGTAGATACAATTGATATGCTAGAGACAGCTCAAAAAGACAAAGGTAAAGGGTGCTGTAGACGATAATTTATTTGTAAATTCGATCAAGTAAATAATAGGAATTTTGTAAAAGATTTGAAGTCAATAAAATTAGTCGTTTAATGCCATGTGTTAATTTCTGTTCCCAAAAATGACCCAATGAATTTTATCCATGTGTTTTTATATTTGTTATTCTTTAATTATAATTTCTATACAATTTCTATCGTCATGAAATTTGATAATTAACTGGGCCAAAATTTTGCAATAATAATAATTTGTTGGCAACAACACCTCCGGGCTGGGAGTGGGTTGGTCACGTGTCTAGGATGAACGCCGAGAAGTGGGACCACCTAATATCCCAGTTGGCCCCGGATGGAGCAAGACGCCGAGGACTCCGATCTCGATGCCTTCGAGAAAAGCTGGCGGGTGAAGACAAACGACCGGGATGGCTGGCGAAGTTCGTGGGAGGCCTTTGCCCAGTTGTGGGACAGCATAAGCTGAATAAAAATATTAAAAAAAAACATTTTGTTCAGTCATTCATTACATGATATATTAAATAAATAAAAAAAAAATAGTTGGATACTACCAAATTGTACTAAAGCGACTGATCTGTATAATATGTATAGGCTAGCCAATGAAGCAGGTATATTGTAGTGCTCTAGTAGACTGACTTGTGGTAGCTATGAAGTATGTTCTAGCTATAAGCTAGCAGATCATTAGATAGTGGGTTCGAGTTCTGGACCTGAACAAAGAAGGATATTAGGATTTTTCAGTTTCTTATATGAATTTATAAACTTGGCATAGCTACATACCTGTGTCTCGAATAATAAGAAGCCGTTCATCATTACATCAGTCTTGCGCCAGATTTCTCTTCGGACGTATCGAGCTGCAGTTCTCTTAGCTGTAGTGCAGTAACAGAAGCATGATTTTTCTATGCTTCAAGTGGTAGAAGGCTCACGCCTTCTCGAGAAAAAGATCTTGAAAGTTTGACTGATAAAAATAAAAACAAATAAAAATGCCTTATAAATCCTAGAAGCTTAATAAATTATTTATTATCTCTGTGGCAAAGAGCAACCCTGGTTGCTCTTTGCTATGGAGATTATCCCACGGGCCATTACATTGGCTCTCAAGAAGCTTTCAAAAAGATTATAAGGATTCTGAGGATTATTCTGTGAAGGCGGTGCTGTCTGCTGCGTGAATAACTCTGAGTCTTAATCGTTTCTGTTCAGTGGACAGCTGTCTCTTTAATATTCTTACTGTGCCCTGATTATATTACTACTGAGTAGTTGCATGTTATTTAACTAAATATTGAGTTGTGTTAAGCGTTCTAAGATTTGTTAGATACATAAATATTGAGTGAAGCAAGTTGAAGTAATGTGAAATGTAATTCTTAACAATTTAGTATGAGCGTCTGCTGTCAATAAATTTAACAGTTCTCGGGTGTAGGTATTGGTTTTTATTTTAAGGCATGAATGTCAGTCATCAATGACTGACACTATTGGCTGATAATGGGAGAGAGTGAATTACTTAAGGGTCGTATTTATTAGCTAATGGTTACAATGTTTTGAAAACATGGTAGACACCTGTATATCTCGTATCTCACAGCTTCATTTTACTAGTTGAGCATGGAACATAGCACATACTAAAAAAATATTTAGGTTTTCATAATATTACCTATGTCATACAAAGTAATGCGCTTATAATAATGATCACTTAGTTTTAAACTATAACTATATTTATATTACTAGCTGTTGCTGCAACTTCGTTCGCGTAGCGTAGTAAAATATATATTCAAAATAATTTATGGTGTGGCGACGAACGTTCTTCTTAAAAAAGTAACAAAATAAGTCAAAACAACATTTCAGGCGGAAGGTTGGCGTCCGTTTTCATGAAAAATGTAGACGGAACCGGATATGACGGTACATTCTTTGTGTCGGATAACATAGGAAGCGCTGTCACCGTAAACAAATCCTTGCGCAAAAATGTACCATCCCGTTTGTGATTCTTTACAATATGGCACCTGGGGCACAGCAGTTTTTATATCCTAGAGGAACAATCGTGTATCCTACTCTTAAGTGATTATGAGTCTCAATACACGACGTTGCCTTCATACACGTTCAACTGTATACCGTGTTACCGTTTTTTATGGGACCACTGAAAAATGATATGAAGTGAAAAAAAATATGTATCCGTTCAGAACGTTCCGATGAAAATTTTATTTGCTCCATCTCTTTGGTTCCCAAGAAAAGATTTAAGTATTACGTACTTATTTTAAATCAGAATTAAGAAGTAAATATTTAATTAAATTAAAACAAATAAACCCACTAGAAATTAGTACATTGCGTGTCAATGTACTTATTTATTTACACATTTTTGTGGTAATTATAGTATTAGTAATTAATTATTAAGTAAGTATTAGTAAAAATATATTTTTGTAAAATTGTCATTAAAGTGAGATTAATAAATTATTAAATATTTAAACATCCAATAGATTGGGAAATTATTTTTCTTGTATTTAACGTAAAAAGAATGAGAGAAACTATTAATAGTATAATATAAATTATAGAAAGCATTTAATAAAGTTAAAGATTACAGAGTTAAGAAGAACCGTCTAATTAAATATAATTAAATTCTAATTTACTAAAATTTGAATAAGTAAAAAAATCATGTTTACGTCAAGTTATTGGAGTTTTCAAGTTATACAATAAAATTGGATCTTAGAATGTATACGAAAAAAGTTTCCACCTAAAATAAAATGTTCTAAAACTCGCTTAATCGGAGCCAGCCGTTTCGAAGAGAAATTTTGTCGGCAACTGATTTTTCAACAGAGCTCAATGAAGTGAAAATGCGAGGCTTTTAATGATGCATTCTCACTTTCCACTTACCATAGGTACCTACTTACGAGTCTTGAACAGACAGCGTGACGAAGCGATACATTCTGTTGTGCTCTTTAAAAAGTCATTCACAGAAAGCGCACTTACGACTTTCCTAGTATTCCGATTTCACTATCTATTATAGCTGTAATCCTTGGGTTAAATTTTGTTGCAGATTAAAATTTTGCGTCAATTATATACCTAAGAGAAAGTAGTTAATAATTAATTGGTTAGTTCATAATTCAGCGTGTTCTCCTGCGTATTTTGTCATTAAAATGTAATCATCCTTATTCTTTGTAATAAACTTATCCTTATTATTCGTCCTTAGCAGTTAGACTACTATCAGTAACCACACGTCACACATACACACAAAAACACACACGCATATACACACAGACACACACACACACACACACACACACAAACACACACAGACACACACACACGCACATTTCAAAACACACAAATGCTATGATCCAATTCACGGAACATTTTTATAGAGGCAAAAATTTGTCTGTATTTTGATAAGAGTTTCTGTTTTGAATTTTAATACAAAATATGTGATATGAATTCAAATTGGACTATCGATAGCGACGCATGTGGGACGCGTATTGGATTGGTTTAGTCTATGTCCAACAGACAATCAAAACAAAAAGTCGATTTCAAATTGACTTTTAAATTGAGTTTTATGTATATTATATATCATCATTATTTCCCCTACGATTTTTACGTTCCCCATAATTTTAATATCTATTCTATCTCTATATTATTATTATCTAAACAGAGGCAGGACATTAAGGTTTAATTAGAGAAGGCACATTGAAAACTACTCGTGAAGAAAATTGCGGAAGCCGGTCGGCCTGTGTTGGGATTTATCTCATCGTCAACATTAATCGTGTTATAGTGAGGCCGCGGCGAGACTGTCCGGTAAAAAAATAAGACCGTAGTCACGATGAGCCTAAGTATTATATTTTTGTCGGAGTTAATTTTCTTTTTTTTTTATCTGCAATGTTTATTAGTTAATATCGGTCTCGTAATGTTCCAACATTACTACAATCATGGTTTCATGCGGTGTGTACCTGGAATAAAGGGTAAAAGATTGTAACGTCTCTTCAAAACTCTTATGATTCAAAAACTCTTACTGCTCGTTTATCCTATATTATCATTGTGATCATTATTCGTGTCTTGTGTAGTATCTTAATAAGAGGTAGTGCCACGCTGCATGCATGCTCGTACCTCTCGCTTACACGATACCAGTGAGAAAGTCGCCGGCGGCCCATGGAATTCATATTATATAAGGTTAATACATGCGAGACGCATTAAATACTAATTAATACCTACAGTTAATTCGAAACTATTAAAAATAAGTTTACGACAAGTATACGAAAATACTTTTTTCAAACAAGTTAAATAGCGAAAAAACATAAACATGCTTTGTAACGTCTCGTACAGCGAACGGCAACCTCGCACGGGGTACCCCGGCCGGTTATAGTCGGCGATCAGCTGCGAAACAGCGTGTACTAAGTGAGAAAAAACTTTAAAAAATTTCTGTGGCTAATTTATTGCTCCGATTGATCTGATTTGTTCTGTAGCCTGAAAATAATACACTAAAATGTGGTTTCATTTAATGCCTCTCGCTTGTATCAACCTTGTATAGTATAGTATAAGTTCTGGAATGTCTATGGGTGTCTCTAATAGTTTCGACTGGTCGTTTGCTTCCTTATGCTATTAAAAATAGCGTTTATGAACAAATATGTATTAATATAAATTGGTGAACCAATAAGTATAAGTAATATAAAACGAAACATAATAATATATCTCAAACAAATGATCCTGTACCAGCAGAGTTAAGCAGGTTCTTCTTTTTCAGTCCTGTTTAATTTATTACTGTCTGTAAATTTAAACGGAATATTTAATTCACGGCAGCGAGTAGCGAATGGCGCTGACTACGTCGAAAGTCCCCTGTGCACTTTGTAAAATACAGTTTGGTCTTGGCTGCTAATTTTTTTTTGTATAAAATTTTCTGCACTCGCATTAAAATCTAACGTGAAAGTTAGACCCTAATTAATTTGCTTGTAAAGCATTTGAATTTTCACTTTATTGACAAAAACTTGAAACATTTTTATTACAAGGTAACAAATTAATTATCTCGTTATAATAATGTTTTGAGACTTTTGTTTGAGTTTGTTAGTAAAGATAAGATGTAAATGAAATAAATCAAGATGTTTTTTTTAAATATCAGCTGCTCCTCAAAAATGTGTATTTCGTATAATAATGAACCAAAGGTCAAGTCAACCAGATACACAGCGTCATGTTGATTTACGACTATTGGTGCGTATTTATATATGTATGATATAATTTATAGACGACGGGTGAATTTTTAACATTATATTATACGTATTTCTATAATGAAATTTTAAATATATAAATTTTCCTAAATTTATAAAATCTATATATTATGTATAAGTAGGTATATTAAATCGTAAAAATCTCAAAACTGTAGAGCTTATGTATTAAATATTTTTTTTAAAAGAATACTTGGGGCGTGATCTACAATAGATATCGAGGCCAAAAATAAAGTTTTAAGAATGTTTGTCTGTTTGACTGTTTATCTATTTATCTGTTTGTTTGTAGGTATGCCTGGGCTAAACTCAAAAATTACTGCATGGATCTACTTCAAATTTTGCATGAATATTACTAACAGGTCGGGTCAACATATAGGCTATATATTATCATGATATCTCTACGAGATCGAAACCTATGCGGGGCACAGAAAGTATTAAATATATTTCCGATGTTTTGTACTCTTAACACAAATCCTTAAGGTATCTGGGATGTAGGCGAACTAAAATGACAATATTTAATCTAATAAAATAAATATTTTATTGAATTACATACTATATATACATAATATATCAAAATTGACTTTAATATTCACGCAAGAAAAAAATGAAATTATTTAATCACAGACAATAACAGAAATAAACTATTAAACTTATCTTTTATTTCGTTACAGTACAGTTACAGTTAAGTTTAACGCGATTACATATTTCATTAAATAAAAATCGATATAACAACTTTTCAAAGGGGTTGAATAATTTACCATGACCAATCTAGTAACCAAGCTGGAAAGAACACTACCAATATCCTTTTTTCCGTCATTAAAATTTTCGTCAACTTTTATGCTGGCATTATTAAGATCGATTGGTTTGAAGTTCGAAAACACTCGAATATCAGCACTACGCTAGGTAAGGTAGTCGCTGACAGATCCGGGGCACTCCATTACGACGGCCGAAGGCTCTCGCAGTGGTTTTTGGTCGGTAGTGGTTCTTCATGTACTAAGTCCGACACACCCTCCCGGTTCACCCAGGGCCGGGTGGACGGTGCGTAAAAGCATTTTCCCTGCGACAACAGTTAGAGTTGGTACATATTTTTTGCTACTCTAAATATAAATATCATGCAAAATTACAAATGAAAGAAATAAAAATATATTCTACACAATATCCTTAAAACTCTTACTTAAACATTTTATTTCAACATTTAACTATTTATGACATTTTTAATGCTGTAGAAATTATTTAGGACCTACTCATATAATTTATATAATTTAAATTAATTTAATTTTCAACAGAAATCCAGCAGAATATCAGAGCAATCAAAGCAATTGGTATTTTTTTTTTTATGGTATAGGGGGGCGAACGAGCAGTTGTAGCCATTTTGATGACTACCGACGCCCATAGACATCTGCATAAACACTATACAGACGCGCCGCTCCTCTCTCTCCTCCCACCTCCATGGGCCACCGGCTACTTACACAACGCACGAACAGCACAGCTGTCACTTCACGCCGGTCTCGTGTAAGCGAGAGGTACCTCCCCGGTCGTACCGGCCCAATTCGGCTGCATGCAAGCATACAGCGTGGCACTACCTCTTACAATAATCCTCTTCAGGTCGTCCAACTAGTGGGTGGACGTCCTTTGCTGCGCTTTCCGATATGCGGTCGCCACGCAATGTCCACTGCCACTAATTTACTTATTCGGGTGGCAATGTGGGCAAACATTTTTCGCCAACAGAGATCCTCATTCCAATTTTATAAGCATAACCCTCTCCATAGCTCGTAGAGGTACCTTGAGTTCTCTTTTGAGGCCCATAGTTAAAGATCATCCGTGTCATAACACGGCGATGTGATCTTTAACTCTGGCATAACACATTGGTTGTAGACATTTATCTTTAAACTGTAAATTTGACGAGAAAATATAGAGTTGTTTCCTAAACACTTCAAACGAGTCGGATTCTCATTTAACTCTTTCTCAAAGTTGGATCTAAGTGGACTAAATGTCCTACGTAGACGTACTCGTCGAAAACTTCGAGCCTGCAGTTCCCAATGTAAAGATTAGTAAATCTTGAAAAGTTTATCGCAGCACAACAATAACTTTAAATGCAAAAATGCAGTAAATGCACTGTAAAAATAAAAAAATTAAAGAGAAAATTATACATTTCTAAGAGTTATTCATGCTACAGGTGATTTACCGCCCTCACAAAGTAATCCACTGAATCCTTAAAATCCTCCAAATTCTAAAAGGTTCATGAGGGCCAATGTAATGGCCAAATGGATAATCTCCATGGTAAAGATGTGTTCTCTTGAGGATATTTATTCCGTAACATTATTAAATTTACTTTTTGTTATCTATTTGTTATTCGTCTTTGCGTCATTAGTTTAGTAGCAATTCAAATCTATGTTATGTTATTATTAAGTTATATTATTATACCTGTCGGGATCGGATCAAGGTATTATAATATTGTGATTTTCAATTTCTAAGTAATAGTTCGGAGTCAAGAAGACGGTATTGTTAAATACCCGTGTTAAGTTTCACAGAAATACGTAAATCTAATAAATATATTGGCGGGTTTTGCCGTGTTATTACAGGATTCGGTATTCGAATAATCATGATTGTTCATTACCCTGTTATACATAATTGTATCTACCTACTTAGTTGTCTACTAGTACTTGTAACGATAATTATACCGAAATGAACTAGGCGGTTTAATTTCGGTTATAACTGCTTTCTTTGTAGAGACTAGCGACTTACTCATTAGTTCTAGCGTGCAAATATGTACGAAGATTGTAAGAGTTATTGGCACACTGCATACTTGCGTACAGACGAATTGGGCCGGCACAACCGGAGAGGTACCTCTCGCTTTCACGAGACCGGCGTAAAGTAACAGCTGTACTGTCGCGTTTCGTACGGTATGTATATAGCAGGTGGCCCATGGAGGTGGGAGGAGAAAGGAGGGCAGCGCATCTGTATAGCCTCTGTGGCTCCGACTGCTCGTTTGCCTCCCTATACTATTAAAAAAAAAAGATAAATGTTCACTTTCTATTCTCTCATTCGCCTATTATCACGCCCAGCTGAACAAAAACTAAGCGCCGAACCAAAGGGTATGGAAGTAGCACTTACACCGTCAAGTTCTTATACGCACTTTGGTTAGGAATTGAATTTTTTTTTGTTTAGATCAGTAACCAGGACCTGGGATCTTACGATCTGTAGCTGAACACGCTTACACCACTATACATAGCTTATAAATAATGTATAGATCGGTTGATATAGCGTATTCGGCCTATTTTGATTATAAATGTACCTAGATAGTTTAATGAATAAATACTAAGCTCAAAAAATACAAAATAAAATGTCTATTTTATGTCTATGCAGACGTAGACGCTGCCCTCCAGGATGCACCCTTACTCGACTAAACGTGTGAACAAAAGTTGCTATAATGTTTAATTCAGCACATGTAATTGTGTCAGAGCCATTATGTTTAATGTTCTATCGCCATAATCGACTCTTTATTTTTGAAATAAAGATTAATTAGTTATAGTTTCGTTGAGTAGTTTAGCAACAACACTACAGTAGTAGTATAAACTAAACTGTGAAATAGCTATTCGATACTTTACTTCTATGTGGCACATAAATCAATTACATATATATATATATATATATAGTGTATATATACAGTGTGCTAGAGATGGCAGTAATAACAACTCCAATTATTATAGCGGCTGAAGCCACTCGCAGGGGTTTAGTCGGTATTACACTAAGTGTCGCGTCCGACATAGGTCTAGGGGCAACACGTGCTCCTAGGTATCATACGTAAATTTATTCCCCTGCGTAAACAAAAAAAGGTATTTCTCGCTCACATAACATCGCCATAATATATGTGACGGCTATTTTGTCGTGCATTTTGTAAGTAGTTGGTGGTAACCATTAAAGGATTGGGGTCCCCAACAATATATATAAAAAAAATACATTGGCACTTATTATTTACCATGAATCTTAAAGTTTTTTAAAAAAATGTGTATCTACTTAAATAAATATAAATAAATGTAATTTCCTCGTTTTGAGTTAAAAGCTCCGATTTCCTTTTATGCATACTTTTGTTCAAAATCTGATAAAATTATAAATAAGTTCAGTTGGTAGTACAGTAATTAATCAAAAAAAAAATACACTGTGAGTTCTGCAAAGTTATTCAATTAAAAAAGGCCCTGAAATAAATTTGGGAAAAAGGCACTCAGTATTAACAATACATACACTTTTGGGTCGCATAATCTAATTTGTGCTTATTCACTGTTTGAAGTATTCAAAAATGCTATTTACTTTTTATTTTCTTTTTTTCTAATGAAGCATTAGCCATTTATGTCTCATTGTTGGACGTACACTTTCTTCCAGAAATATTGGAGTTTAATTAATTTATCCAGTGTATACACGGACATAGAACATAAAAATATGTTTCAATATATTCTTGTCGAATTAAGAATCTCCGAATCTGATGAAGCTGTATTGGTCTCTCTTTGCGCAAAAGTTCAGGTTTGAAAAAAAGGACCTCCTCTGTTTTGTCGGTAAAAACCTGGCTCCATGTGAAATTCATATTACCTAGTTGAACATACTCTTATTCTCGCAGGACGCTAACACCATTGGACCGGCCACATTTCAGCCGGAGACCTGTGTCAGCTACAACGGTGGGACGCCACGGATCTTTCAGCTGTCCAATTGGTCTGCTTGGAAATTGAAAATCTGCTACTTAGAGTGTGTGAGTGTGTAGTCTTAAATGAGTGGCCCGATTGAAATCTCCTGGGTTGCACTGCCAAGCCTCGAACATCGCTGGATATAAAGTATTCGGCGGCCTCCTACCAGACGCCTCAAATGTGACACTGCAAATGAACGATGGTCATCAGTGACGTGTCCTAGTTTCAAAGCATCAATAAGAGATTGTGACTTTGTCAGAAACTAAATATGAACCAAGGCGGAGAACTCTGGCATTTTCGCCGAGACCAGCTTGTTACTGGAGGGATCTGGTGGCCTACAGATCCGGAACCCTCCAATTAAAGCGGCTAAAGGCACCCGCGGAGGTTTAGTTGGTATTGCACTAAGTATTGAGTCCGACATAGGGAATATCCACTGGGGATCCTAGATATCATACGTAAATGTATTCGCCAGCATCAAATAACATAAAAGAAGGTTGGGAGAAATGGTCACAAAGATTTTTTTTTATATTAAAGACAAACTGGCGAACCAGCACGCAGCGCGAATCTTTGTCTTAAAAGATATTTAAAACTCTCGAGCAAAGTTTCTCTTTTGCGTTTTAATATAATATATTAAACTTAGTAATGCTTGCAAAAATTTCCCAAACTATTCTATTTAGTTTTTAATTAAAACTTTCTAAGTTGTTCTACGTATAGCGTATTACTAAATCAGAAACATTCTTGCCATATAGTTTACATACAACATGTAAACTAATTAAATTTAAATAAAAAATCAAAATTAACAAAATGCTTATCTTTATCTGTCAGTAAGAAATAGATCCTAACACATCGGCTTCCTCTATAAATAAAAGTCATATAAAGTAGCATAATTTATATAAGAGGAAGGTAGACAGGTCACAGGTATGTATATGCTCGAACGGTATTAGATTTTCGCTTGAGCTCCGCAATAATATGACGTTATAACCACGGAAGCACGTTTTCCTGTGAGTCTCATCTATCGTTATGAAGAATCATTATAATCTATCAGCTCTACTTTTGAAGTGTCGTTCTCCTGTATTGCCAATTTCACTGAAAGATTTATTTTTCAATTAAACCTTCATTTAATATTTATATTTAGTATTTTTATGCAATATTAATAATAATAATAATTATGTATATCATTTGTTTTTAAGACGTAAAGTCATTGTTACAATATTGGAGTTGACTAGCGATATCAGTTGAATGGGGATTACCACTATTTTACCAAACATAGATAAGGATAACGAGCCACTGTGAAAGATTCGAAAGTGCACATTCATTGATAATTTAGTTTTACACACTATATAAACCTAGTACCGTGCTAAGTATCATCAGTATCAGTAACATTTTGTTCCTGTATTGAAATATTGTCTTATAGATAGATTGTTTCTTATAAATAGAAAATAAATACCAAAATTTTATTCAGTACACTGCTGACTGCTACTGCTGAAAAGTCTGCGACTACACGTTTTCATGTAAGGCTTTATTTTATGTAAGGGTTATAATTATAAAAAAAACATAGAATATCTCTGAAATAAAATGTAAAGTATTTATACAAATGTTATTCTGTACAATTTTATGTGATGCCTGTATTTTTTGTCGTCCGCGTCTTGCCATAAATAATTTTATTATTTGCCCAGCAAGAAGGTTTTGGATTAAGTCGGGCAAAAAGACTCAGCCAACAAGAAATATTATGATCTTCATTAACATACTTTCGTGATTTAAGAGCGTGAATAAATTGGGTTTTTTAAAACGAAATAAATAATTTTGACAGAGACAGGTTGTACTTAATATTATGTTACTCTATACTCTACTCTATACATGTAAGTGTAAAGTGTGATGTCAGTCTGTGACTTAAAAAAAATAAGCACTTCAATATTTATTTTTTACAATTATAAATATGACGACGAGTTAGCAGCAATATCCTTATTATTTAACTCTATCTTTATCTTTTTCTTCTGTGTTATATTCCTAATATTATAAGATAAAGTGCTGCGCAACTAGGCAGACGTTATGTAGCTTTCTAGATGTAAATCTAATTAGGTTTTTAATTAAGGAAATATTAAATCATATAATTTTAAATTAAATTATATTTTAATTGCTCTTTAACTATTTAAAGTTACTTAGAACAGGCACACTATTTCTTACTCCTGACAATATTATTAGAGTAGTTCTTAAATAACCATTCCGACCAAACCAAATTCCTTTCCATTTTTCAAAAAGAAACGAATATTACTTTTTACATTATTTCTTACTGAGAACTAGAGACATAGAGGACAACACATTTTTATATAAATTACGTGGATATTTATGACTGCCAGGATAAAAAGATTGCCACTGCTCGTTTGGTCCGTTAAACTACTAAAAAGGCCTTCTTTCAGAGTTCTCTATCTTATTATTTGATAGCAATAAAACTTTAGCTCTTTGACAACAACAGCTTGTTTGCACCTCGTTTAGGGTATATCGCGATTGAATAATAATTAGTCGCTATATTCTTAGTTAGTTTAGTTAACATAATATGTTAGAGCTTTGAGCATAAATACGGTCATTTTGTTTGATAAAATGTTGCTCAATTGTAAAAAAATTCTCATCCGTAAACAATTTGGTAAGAGGTAGTGTCACACTGCATGCTTGCATGCAGCCGAATTGGGCCGGCGCGACCGGAAGGGTACCTCTCGCTTACACGAGACCGGCGTGAAGTGACAGCTGTGCTGTCGCGTTTCGTGCGGTGTGTAAGTAGCCGGTGGCCCATGGAGGTGGGAGGAGAAAGGGGGGCAGCGCATATGTATATTCTCTATGCACATGTCTATGGGCGTTGGTAGTCATGAAAATGGCTACAACTGCTCGTTTGCCCCCCTATACCATAAAATAAAAAAAATAAAAAAAAACTCGGCACCGAGTTATAAACGTTCAACGCAGTCTTGGTTGGAAGCGAATGTCTCGGATTTCATTAGAGCTGAAGACTGGCCGTCGCGTCGTCTAGTCCCAATCTTAATCCTCTGGATTATGATTTATGGTCAGTTTTAGAGAGTAAAGCTTGTTCTAAATGCCAAGATAAGTCCTTAAAACAATCCATACGATTGGCAGTATTGAATTTCCCCATGGAAAGAGTGCGTGCTTCTATTGATAACTGGCCTAAACGTTTAAAGGACTGTATTGTAGCCATTGGAGACCACATCGAATAAGATTTTATATTTTTTTTGTTTTATATTTGTGTATTAAACTAACACACTGTAAAAGTAATAAATGTTATATGCAATTATTTTTTTTTGTTACAGTCTTATGGCTAAACTGGGTATATTATTTTCTTATCGATCAATATTATGTATATTGCTTTTGTTATAATTTTCCATTGGCAGCTATTAACAAACTACGTGCTCTGTATATTTATGAAGTCAATATTTACATTAGCCCTGAATGTTATGCGTAATTTATGTAGCTCTAGGACTATTGGCATAGCAAATATAGACGAGTAAACAACGTTAAAATATCTCTCAAAGAAAAGTTGTCGTGTTTTCCCTTTAAATAGGTACGTAAACTTTGTGTAATTTTATTACTACAAATAATTATTTCTATTTTTATTATACAGCTTATAAGCATATATTAGCAGATAAAATTGTATGATAGTAGCAAGGGAATGGGGTGAATTAAGAACTAAAAGAATTAGGGGCGTCAATTAAAAGATACCCGTGGTAGTAAGAGGGGAATTGTTCAGGGTATTTTCCAATACTAATCCAACTAATAGAGACATCAGGCACGTAGCTATCATGTTTGTGCCAATTAGGAACTGAGATCGGGTGAATATTGCTCGGGTCTGTTCTTCGTAATCGTCCGCACTCGTTGTTTATACTTATTGTGTAGAATTAAAGAGACATAAGGTTGAGTAGAATTTTCTCTATGTTTTAGAATTATTATTTTCAAATGTAAGAAAATAAATTTACTATTTTCTATCAACGTAGCGAGTTGGAAATAGCTTTTCTAACAATTTCAAAGTAGGCTAGTAAATAAGTATATTAATATAATTATAGTAAGTAAAATATAATATTGTTCATCATCACAAAAAGGAAAGTTCCAGGTAATAGAATCCACGTTAATAGAATAGCTTACATACTACATAAAGTACATAACGTATATAAAGTAAATGAAAATATTGATCATTCAGGGAAACGAATATGAAAGGAACTCTATTGAAGACTTCTAAACAAATAATTAATGAAAAAGAACATAAAAGAATCTCATAGTTTTATCTTGTTCCCGGCTGAATTCACCGAAAATCCGTTACAGCCGTTGCGATGATGGAAAAAATATAATTTGCTATCTCTTGGCTGGGGAAGTTATTGGAAACATTTTTGCTTTTATTTTGTGAAATCAACGTTAATCTAAAAAACCATAATGTAAACTTTGACTGTAATGTGAATATTTGAAGATATTTCTTAATTAGTACTAATACTACTAGAATTAATTTTATAAATAAAGTAATTCAAGTAATTTAATATTTATGATATTACTAGTGCGCCCCGCGGTTTCACCCGCGTATATTTCGATATCGTGGAAAATCATCAACATTTTTTCGGGATAAAAACTATGCTATGTGTTAATCCAAGTTACTCGTTATGTGTGTGCAAAATTTTATGCAAATCGGTTCAGTAGTTTTTGTGTGAAAGATTAACAAGCAAACAAACAAACATACAAACTTTCGATTTATAATATTAATAGGATAAGATTGATTTTTGTTAAAATACTTTATTGTTTACAAATAGTTCTTCGAATATTTTATATTATTTTTTTAACAAATTAATGAAGTGCCAAATACGTAAACATTATTTTGTATATATTTTAAGAGATTATTAAAAAATTCCTCTGATGCATGCATCATTTGTTTTATTACCTTAACTGTGACTTTTTAAAAAACAGAAATCAAAATAGATTTTTGATAACGATGTTTTTAGGTCAATATTACTCATAACAATAAAATCACTTTAATTGGTTTGATCGCGGTTTATTTAATATTTTACAAGCCCGACGTTTCGGAAATAATAGTACATTGTACCTACATTTTGCAGTGACCTTGGCATTATTAGACATACGTTTTTCCATGTCTCAATTTAAAGTAACATTTTGAATGAGACGGGTATCATCGCCAGCCTTGAACTGTGGCTGGGTATAATTTATTTGTCCATTGTGTAAAGCGACGGCTAGACAACTCTGACACGCGGTGTTGCTAGCTCCTACCGGTTTTTTTCATCTTTCTCAATAAATCTGAACGTTGACTAAATATTGAAAGCCAGATATCAATTCTACTGTGTTTGAAAGATAATTATAATAAAAATTAATGCGAGGGGAGGTTCTTAGGCGTCCTCGAGACGATTAATATTATTGACCTTTTAAGTTAACTTTAAAATTGTTCAATGATTTTACGTAAGGTTTAATTAGTTTCGGTCACTATGCATACCTTCCAAATTAAATAAGTCAATTTTAATGGGTGAGTCAAAGGTAACAGTAATGTCAGTTTCAGTCGGGTTTTCAATTTCTATTATGCATGTTTGATCCACGA
>LUGF01046378.1:89864-101914 GCA_001625245.1 Calycopis cecrops | reverse complement strand
TTTGATTTATTTGATGCGCAAATTTAGTGTGCAATTCAGTATTTTTGTTAGCAATTTTGAATACTTTGATAGAAAAATGTGGATTTACAGTTGTAAGATTAAATACTACCCTTTCGATTGTACGCAATCCGACACGATCGGCGACCACGATCCCCGTTGCCGACTTTACGTACCTCAAATCTTAAGAAGGCGTGAAAGAATTAAATGAAATTCATGTTGAATATAATGAAATCTTCAATCACTTGATGCCCTGAAATCCTACTATCCTACTATCCTCCTATAATATTATAAATGCGAAAGTTTGTATGTTTGTTTGTTTGTTACTCCTTCAAGTAAAAACTGCTGAACCGATTACCATCAAATTTCGCACACACATAGAGGGTAACTTAGATTAACACATTGTTTTGATCTCGAATAAATGTTACAATGGGATGCCAGCGAATGGTTTTCTATTTTTCACGAGATCGAAATTTACGCGGGTGAAACCGCGAGTATAAATATAAAACATAAAAGTATAATAAAAAAATGCGATTGGTAATGTTATAATTAATAAATGCAGAGCCCTTTTCCATTCCCTGATAAAATTTTCCACGAGTTAAAAGAGTGAAACTGAATTCCGTCAGATAACACCTACCTACATACTATCTTAATTAAATGTTACGTCTGGGAAAGATAGGAGACTGGCTGTAAGTCGAAGGTTTGTTTGTATCAACAAAATTGTATTTTTATTGCATTGGATATACAGATGCAGATAGATAACAGCAGCAAACAGTTGGACGGAGCCAACTGGTGGTGGTGGTTCTGGTGAATAATGACGGTTGTAAACATCCGAACAAAAGTTTCACTGAGATATTTACCAGTTTTCTACGGGCTAACGAAAGCTTACACACCGCACAACACATGACTAAATTTGCCTTTTTAAAGCAGCACCAGCGAGAAATGCCACCCAGATCATTCTGACCCAATAAGGTTACATTTCAGTCTCTTGAATTCTTATTTCATATTTTTAATTTAACCTTAAATAATATATGTAATAAATTATTGCTTACTAACAGATGAGGAAAAGAGTCACACAAACTAAAACCAAATATCAATATTTAGTGTCTCTCAACACATTTTGCATGGACAAAAATTATATTAATATTGTTTTCACTAAAAATAGATATATAAGTTACTTTTCGTGCTTAAGTTTAAGCATTATAACAGAGATGCCCATAAAGGTTTTTGACTTGTGTAATAATAATGTCCTCCCAGCCGATTTCGACTACGGCGGCCGTCTCTATAGAGACGAGCCAGATGCGCAGGACATATTATAGTGCACAAGTGTGCGAGCAGACACAAGTGCACTCTCTATTCCCTCATTCTCATATTCCGATGGGACGGCAATCCGACACGACCGGTGAGAAATCAGGCGCAGGACCGACGGCTTAACGTGCTCTCCGAGGCACGGGGGTGTACCACCGCCAACTTTCTGACTCCGGACTGTTATTAGAAATTGAAAAATCCCAATAACAATTTTTGGTCCGACCCGGGATTCGAACCCAGGACCTCACATCTGTGGTTGAACATGCTTACCGCTAGACCACGAGGCAGTCAAAGTGTAATAAAAAGTTGATTAACCGATTTATCGACTTTCGACTTCATAAAAAAACTAAAATGATACAGCTGATTGTTAATTGTTAATTTCGTAGCTGTAGAGTACCTACACACATCACATCACAGTGTACACATCGGCGAACAATAAATAAGATCAACGGCGCTTTGTCAAAGGCGGGCGGGGAACATTTTAATTAACGAATTATCATAATATTTTATATTTTCTTGGTTGTAGTACTAAATAACTTGCATTTTTACTACTATAGAATGAATTAGGTAGTATGCATAAAAATGCGTAAATATGACTCTTAGAGATAAAAAATGTTTAGGTAATATTTTTGTTTGAAAAAATAAATAAACCAAAAGATCACACACACACTTCTATACAAAAATAAATGTAAGTAAATTATATTTTTTATTGTATAGTATAATTATTAAATAAGAATGTATAATGAAGAAATAAATGAGGCCCGCTGAGTTTGTTTCGCCGGTTCTTCTCAGGACAGGGCTTTTGAATAAAAATATTTTGATTTTGATTTTGACAGTTCTTCAGTGTTATTAAATATGTATCTTTTATTTACCTACAATACCATAATAATGAAGCGGCAGAAATGAACCGAGTTCCTCGGAGCTATGAAAGTATTTACGATCGATATATTTTTATACATTGCAGTGGAATTTAAGAGGCTGGCCATTAGCACCCAACTTTTATGAGTTTAAATTATAACGTGATAATAGTAGTCATAATATATAGATGTAGATGTATACTATATATAGATGATGATAGATGAATAATAAAACAGTACTAGATTAGGCCTGTTCCATGCATTAAAAAATGTAATACGCTAGAAACTAAAATATTAAATGCCTTGTACATGGAAATGGAAATTTCTTGTAGTTATATTGTTTTAAGTTTATGAGAGCCAACAAGCAGTCGGAGACCTTTTCAAGACCACCGATGGCCATAGATATCTGCATTGAGGTTATAGAGATGCGTTGACGCCTTGCACCTCCCCCACTATGGGCCATTCGCTACTCACATAACGCAAAAAAAATGGCACACCCTACAAACCTATGCTAGTTTGACCGGTCTGTACACTTTACTTTATCATTAAGCTCCTGCTCCAGAATATTCCCGATACTCTAGACAGGTCGCATAAACGCCAGCAATGTGAGTAGAATACATTACGTCTTTTTGATTCCCCACGTCGCGTGTCGTCGTCATTGTAGTATTGTAGTATATCCCAGTAATATATTCTAAGCGACTAGCATCTTAGTCACTAGTGTACCGGCTCTGCCCCATTTCTAATAAGTTTTCCGGAGTACTGAAAAGAAAACGACGTTATTAATGTATATTATTTGCACTTACAAAAATAACTTTTGTGGTTACTCTTTTTAATTTAAGAAATTACTACTGAAATAATATGGAATGGTCGTACATATATTTTACAATCAGGAGTAACATAAAAATACTTTTTCCTCATAAAATATATCGCTAGAGAAAATTGTGTATCCATTCAGAAAAATATCAAGATGCAAAGTCCACGCTTCTACACATTTATTACATTTCTGTATGTACATAAATAATAAATAGAACCTGCCTGCCGGGAATTTTGGCTACAGCGACGAATTGTGACATTTCCTGATAGACCAAGGAAGTAAGATTTATTAATATAATTTTTCATCGAATCCCAAAAAATATCCTCAAATTTTTCAATATGCATTCGAATTTGTACAAAATTCACACGCAATTGAATTAATTGTTTTCTATATTTTTTTTACCTAAAAGTCACGACCAAGTCAAGACGAAGACAAATTATGATGATACTCGACAAAGATGAATGAATTCGTTTGACATCATTTTATTATGATTTATGCCCCAACATACAATAGCGGTCAATGGTTCCATCAATTTTTTTTTTGTGCCATTATAGATTTCATATTAATTACAAAATTATTTCTGGCTTTCTCGTAATATTCATAGGGTGATGATGGTTTGTAAGAATGAGCGCAACTTAAAACCATAGTTCAAACTTTTTCGTGATGACTATTTGATGCAGTGGATCCCTTCATTATGAAGGATGTGGTTAGTAACCTTTATGTCAATTCGCTTTCTTGATCTTAGATTTACCTTCTATATGCGTCTCAATACCCCCACACGAGATACTATTTGACGCACGGAGAGTGACAATTACAAAACAGTCATTTAATATATAGTTATCACGATAAATTCTATGAAAATGTGTACAAGGTCTATTCATTTGTAAGGTACAACAATGAAGTTACCTAACAGCTTAAGTTCGACAATTGACTTGCTGACAACCTCAGTTAAGTCGTCGAACACGAAAACTCAGTTAAGTGAAAGTTTATTCCAGATATTGGCTAAAATATAATATGTACAGTAACAGTAACTAACAATATTCATCAAAGGGTCAATCATTATTACTACATTAAATTTAAATATCACTTAAAGTATTTAAAGTATTTTTTTAAATTTTAGTATTATACTAGGCTATTATTTAATTTTTCCCAATAATTAGTTCATTTAGGAACTTTTAATTATTTTATTATTAAGTATGGCTCCGATATCTCGTGTGCCCCACACGAGATATCGGAGCCATTTTCGTGACTATCGATGCCCATCGACATCCACATATAGGTTATAGAGACGCATTGCCCTCTTTTCTCACCCCTCCATGGGCCATCGGCTAATTACATACCGCACGAAACGCGACAGCACAGCTGTCACTTCACGCTCATATCGTGAAAGCGAGAGGTAGAGCGAGAGGACCTCCCGGTTGCATGCCGTGGATATCGCTGCTTGGATCGTTTACGAAATTTTTCGTGTTCACCAGCTTCGGTTGTGCAGTCATAGCTAAGTAAAAACCCTAGTTTATAGCTAGATTCTAAAGTAGCTGTGATAATAAAAAACGTGTGACACAATTATCGAATCGATTGAAGCTATAAGAATATATTAATATTATTCACAAAATAATCTTCTCTCAATAACTCAGTTTGACCGATAAACGCAAAAGAAGGTTATTCGCGTACAGCCGTGTATGAACAGCGAGTGGGGAGGTTACGAACGATGAAACATTGACCCGTACATATTCACTAATTGGTGCAACCATCGGATCTCAACGTATTTATCCCAGTTGCACAGGAATAGCGAAACGTGCTGTGAAAACTTGAAGAATTCGTGAAAGTAAAGAAAAAGGTGTGTTTTATATACTTACTAGCTGCGCCACGCAGTTTCACCCGCGCAAATTTCGATCCCGTGGAAAATCACCACATGGCGTCCCATAGGAACATTTTAGCGGGTTGAAAACTATAAATCCTGTGTTAATCCATGTTACTCTCTATGTGTGTGCCAAATTTCACGAAAATCGGTTCAGCAGTTTTTGCGTGAAGGAGTAACAAACAAACAAATAAACAAACAAACAAACATACAAACTTTCGCATTTATAATATTAATAGGATTTCAAAGGAGGCGAACGAGCTCACCGTGTCGGTATATGAAATATAATACATGTTTACGTTACTTACTTTTCCTACCTTTTGAGCGTGTATAGACGCTCCTAGACTTCACACAACTACAGTATATGCCGTGTCTGTGCTGCCATTTACATCTTACGCTAGAGTGTGAAATTTATAAAAGCCGTGACATACCTATTATCGGATTTCCATCACTATGACATGCAAAGTAAAAACACTTTAAAATATTTATTTATTGAAAATTATGACATACATTATATTATATAGTACAAATAACTGTAATAAGTTTATAGTATAACTGATTACTGAAATGAAACATTTAGATGCCCAGAGCTACATAATGGCTGGGTAATCGAATTAATTGGATTGTTCGTTGCAATAGAGCACGTTCGCTTTATCTAGTTAACATCTAGTTGGGCAGCGTTTGCTTGCTGTAGATACAATTATGCACTTTGAATATCATACGCTGTATATGAAGGGACTTAGTATTTGTTTGTTTTCAATTGATCTTATTATTATTCGAACATTGATAATTTTGATTGATTTTATTGATTTTTTTTGTTACTATATTTGATAATTTTACAAAATCAGTGAATTTACCTAAACATCTACTCGTTTTAGGAAAGTTTCATATATAAATAAAGTAAAATTTTCCGCTATAGAATTAATTTTTGTCTAACTTTTTAGGTATTTACGAAGGTTGTAAAGTCTATTCGAGTTTGAAGGAATTTTTGTTGTTTTACCAATAAGAATTCGATCTTTTAGATATATTGTACCACGTTTAAATAAATAATTAATAATATTGGTTGCGATGGTCAATTTAAATATAAACCCAGCATTTTTGACGTATTTATGTACTGTGACATGTTTATTTTACAGTATAATTTATGACAAAATGCAAAGATCCTTTCATATTATTTTATTCACTCTATTGTAAGTATAAAAATAGTAGAAAAGTTTGCACTCCAAAAATGTGAAAGATTAACAAATATACATATACTCGCATTTTTTACCCTTACTAGCAAAAACTACTAAACGGATTCGAATGAAATTTGAGACAGATGTAGATTACAATTTGAAATATATTTCGATACATGCATTATATTTATTCGAGAAAACCATACCAGTCATGTAAAAAAAACCTAACCTTTTCCCTTGCTTATTTTGATAGAGAAAAAAAAATACTTATATAGCTTCATATTTTATAAAAATATTAAAGATTAGTGGTTTGTAATTTGTTTATGAATTAAAAAAAATTACATTCATAAAATTAATTCATTATTTATGATTCTTATTAAATTCTTATAATAACATTTATATATTTTGCATTCATGTGGTCGTATATAAAATTCAGACTCAGTAACTTTACCACGCTCTTATCCCGAGCAAAACTTTATGTAATTACAAATTAATTACAAAACTCACGAAAATGTTTACACTAGAAATTCCCAAATAATACGCCTGCTAAAATATTCCGTGTGAAGTTATCAGGGCTAAAAGTTTCTGACATATCACAAAGTACAATTAGCATTTTATTAGTGGGATCTTTGCAACTTCAGTTTCTGTTGGGTATTTATTTGTTTTAAAGTTTTTTTTTATCAGCATTAGCAGTATTTGTCTTTCATGCCTTTTCATAACTATAAGTACCTACTACTACCTACTACTATATTTATACCAAACTTTATATTACATAACAAATTTATACTTTTGATACAAAAGTACCAAAAAATCAGGGCAAAAAAGCTACCGAAGCCTTTTTATCATTATCAGCCTATTGTAGTCCACTGTTCGACATAGATATCTGCCATAGCACCCCATTTACATTTTTAATTTTTTAATTATTAATTTAAAAAAATTTAAATGTAATTTTTTTTATGAGTCCACCATAATATCACTTACACACACACTACAAGAGCTGTTGGTTTAGTATTGATTTGTATTAATGTTTCGTTTGATTTTACAGCCTGTACACACTTATTTGAAAAGTAACCCTTGCTGTAGACATTGGTAGACTTTATGAAATGTAGGCATCGTTAAGAACATTTGCAGCCACCGACTGAAATTTCAAGAAGTTCATAGCTGTTCCGTTTTGAAAAGAACAAAGAAAAGGCACAGGAATAAATCATAAAAGTATTTGGTGGGAACAAGAAAGTGGATAACAACTCGTTTTAGTAACGAGGTATTGATGGTTCAGTATCGTCGTTATTTAGATGTAGTATTCTTTATTTATTTTTCATAACTTAGGGGTACAAATGAGAAAAACTTTTAGCCCATCCCCGAAAAGGGCCACCGGCTACTCACATGAAAGAATTCTAGATAAATAAAGATACACGCCGTACTATGCATACTGCAAATATAAAGTGAACGATACAATACTAAAATTGTGAAAAAATTGTGAGATAATGCTTCATTTAATACATGCATGCATGCAACCGAATTCCACTGTCACGATCAGGGAGGTACCTTTACACCCTCCTCTCACATACCGGTGTAAAGTGACAGCCGAGCTGTTGCGTTTCATGCGGTGTGTTAGTGTCAGGGGGGAAAAAGAAGGAAGGCAATGGATCTCTATAATCTCTATACAGATGTTTATGAACATCGGTGGTGCAAAGACTGCCACTGTTCGTTTGTTTAAAAAAAACAAAGTTGATGAGGGCTTCATTTTTTTTTCATATCATGAGGCGAAAACTGAGCATTCAGAGTCATTCAGTCACTACCGACGCCTATTGTTTCCGCACTCTTCCTTACAAATAGGCCACCGGAAACTCGCCTCCAACGAAGGCCGCTATCCCACTGGCGTTTTACGAGCGTTGACGTCTCTCCGATGTCTTCGTAACGTCAACGCTGCGCTAAAGTTAACGTCTGCTAAACGCGACGTTAGCGTCGCGTTTTAAGTAGCACCATTTGCACGACGCGACGCTAACGTCGCGTTTAGCAGACGTTAACTATTGCCACGCGACGTCACGACGTTAACGCTGCGTCAGCGCAGCGTTGACGTTACGAAGACGTCGGAGAGACGTCAACGCTCGTAAAACGCCAGTGGGATAGCGGCCGAAGTAATGGCACTACCTGTTACTACAAGAAAACATAGTCACTTTAAAGATGTGAGCTTTATACGATCGAGATATACTGCCCCGGTCGTGCCGACCCGGGTTACTTGCAAGGAAGCAATTGTACCTTTTAATAACAATGGTGTCTTAATTAGCTTAACCTGCCACTGCCCATTCGACTCCTAAGTTCTATGAAAAACTTTTTAGATGGTGTACGTGAGTAATCAAAGTGCTTCCTTATATCTAACTAGCTGTGCCCCGCGGTATCACCTGCGTTTAATTTGTAAAAAATCCGGTCGGTCATGCGCCTGATTTCTGGTCGTGTCGGACAGCCGTCCTATAGGAATGAGAGAATGAGGGAATAGAGGGTGCACTTGTGTTTGCGCGCACACTTGTGACATTATTTATTTATTTGAGAGAGTTGCTTTCTCGATAGTGCCAGCTTGATGTTGCTACATTGCAGCTATATTTCTTACCCATTCGTCATCTAGTTGATAAAGGTTTAAACTTATTCTATGTAACTTTATAAAGTATGAACCACACATCTATATTTAATTTTTAATCGGTCTTAAACGGTACATTTCTGGATCTCCAACAGTGAAAGCCAATATTACAGATCTCTTGCTACTCTCGAACATCCCGGAACAGGCACAGTTCAATTGTGTTTATTTATAAAATGTTTACATAAAATTAAACTAGTGCAAAGGATAAAACGTATCTGCATTGTCATGTGAATGTAGCTAACCTATCTTACTTACCAATTACATATCATCAGTTGACCTTATTGTTCTAAGCAATATGTATTATGTAATAGATTTTTTTTATAAATATAATGGGAATAGCAAGAATTCCTCAGAAACTAATATTTAAAAAAGCCTTCAGAGAGCGCGTTACGAAGTAATAATTTTTCATATTAAAGAGAAGCGGGCGTTCCCGCACGCAGCGGGACTCTTCATCTCGAACGATATTGGAAATTCCCGAGCCAAGTTTCTCTTCTGTGTTTCAATATATTAAAGGAAAGGTTGGCAAAACTTACATAACTTTATTTAGGTTTTTAATTAACATTTTGACAGTAAGATCACGTATTACATGACCACAGCTTTTTTAACCGACTTCAAAAAAAGGAGGAGGTTCTCAATTCGACCGTATATATTTTTTTTTTTATGTGTGTTCGCGGATAACTTCTTTGTTTATGAACAGATTTTAATAATTTTTTTTTGTCAGAAAGGAGATACTTCAAGGGTGGTCCCATGATAAGGAAACCAGGATCTGATGATGGAAACCTGGAGAAATTGAGGAGAACTTTCGAAAATTGTATGGGCGGCTAGTGCGTTTGATACTTTTTTGATTTAGTATTTTAAAGCACTACAATTTTATAAAGAAAGTCTGGAGTTGATCTGATTATGGACCCGAAAGACAGTCGAGGGAACTCCTCAACGATTTACAGCAGGAACCTTGTGTTTGGGTTTGATTAATTTGTATTGATGAGAACTTTACACCTAGAAGGGTTGTGACTGTCATTAGGGGTCTGATGATGAAGACGAAAGACAGTCGAGGGAACTCCTCAACGATTAACAGCAGTTACCGTGTATTTGGGTTTGCTTATTTTGTATTGATGAGAACTATACACCTAGAAGGGTTGTGACTGTCATTAGGGTTCTGATGATGAAGACGAAAGACAGTCGAGGGAACTCCTCAACGATTAACAGCAGTTACCTTGTATTTGGGTTTGCTTAATTTGTATTGATGAGAACTTTGCACCTAGAAGGGTTGTGACTGTCATTAGGGTTCTGATGATGAAGACGAAAGATAGTCGAGGGAACTCCTCAACGATTAACAGCAGTTACCTTGTGTTTGGGTTTGCTTAATTTGTATTGATGAGAACTATACACCTAGAAGGGTTGTGACTGTTATTAGGGGACTGATGATGAAGACGAAAGACAGTCGACGGAACTCCTTAACGAATGACAGCAGTTACCTTGTGTTTGGGTTTGATTAATTTGTATTGATGAGAACTTTCCACCTAGAAGGGTTGTGACCATCATTAGGGTAGGGCTGGTTGTAGCTACTACTGGGGTCCATAGGTGGCGGATGATGGAACGATGGTAAGATATTACCATCAGCTGCTTCGGCAGTCCCCGACCAAACAGCATTAAGCTACATAGGGCTCATGGGCAGGAGCCCTTAAGAGGCCAATGTAGAACAGTCAGCATCAGTGCAGGATGTTGACTTAGGGCGGCAGTGGAGGAGTATCTTAGATACCAACGGTGGCGCCCATAGGTCTAGTCGGCTGGCTAACTGCACACTCATCAACTCGCATTGGACAAGCGTGATGAGTTAAATGTCTGTTCACCTCCCTTTAGAATGAATAGCACTACTACAACACGGCCCCCAGTTCCCGGTAGCTTGGCTATACCTGGCCAAGGTGGCGGTCAGGGTGAAGGTCGAGCAAGGGGTGCTAAGAATCCCCGGGTTATGCAGGCCACCATAACCACCAACTGATCTTGGCGACGTACAATGGACGCACGCTACGGCTCAACGACAGGCTGGTCGAGTTCGAACAGGAGCTGAAACAAATTAAGTGGCATATTCTGGGACTATGTGAAGTCCGAAGAAAGGGCGAGGACACCATAACTCTCGAATCGGGCCATACAATGTACTTTTGAGACGGAGATCAGCCGTCGCAAGGCGGTATCGGGTTCTTGGTTAACAGGACTCTCCGTGACAATATAGTATAAATGTCGAGTGTGTCTACTAGGGTTGCGTACCTCATAATTAAACTGACCGAGAGGTATAGCCTCAAGGTTATACAGGTCTACACACCGACTTCGACATACTCATACGATGAGGTGGAAAATATGTACGAGGACATCTCTCGAGCTTTACATTCCACCTCCAAGGCCCACTACAATGTTGTCATGGGGGACTTTAATCCTAAAGTGGGAGTACAGATTTACGGCGAATCGAACATGGGGCCTCATGGTTTTGGCAGTAGAAATCACAGGGGGCAAATGCTTGTCAACTTCCTCGAGAAAGAGGGACTCTTCTTGATGAACTCATTCTTTAAGAAAAAGCCCCAAAGGAAGTGGACATGGCAAAGCGTTGACAATGTGACCAAAAACGAGATAGATTTCATCATAACGGACAAACGGCGAATATTCTGAGATGTCACAGTGATCAATAGGCTTAAAACCGGAAGCGATCACCGACTCCTACGAGGCACTCTTTGTATCGAGCTGAGAGCCGAACGTAACCGTTTGTTGAAGTCTACACTCCGGCCAAATCTACTCCAAAGCATTGTTGGCTCTGAAAAATTCCAGTTAAAATTGGAAAATCGATTAGCTGTCTTGGAAACCACAGATGACATAGACCAGAAACTCGAAAGTATGGTGGAAATCCTCAGGGAAGAAGGGATGCCGTTCTGCCAGGGAAAGCGTACGGGCAAAAAGTCTAAACTTTCCGAAGAGACGCTCCGACTAATGGAAAAGAGACGCACAGACCCATCGCCAGCTTCGTCGGTAAGCCAGACTCGCAACAAAACCATAAGGAAGCTTGTGCGACGCGACCTCCGATCATTCAACACGCTCTAGATTATAAAATCGATAGAGCAAAATCGGGGGTCGAAAGTGTTCGTCCAGCCTCTGGGTAGAAGCCACCTGACAAAGCTGACAACATCTACGGGAAATGTCGTCGCGTCTAAGTCGGAGGTTCTTGCGGAAATTAAAGACTTTTATGGCAAACTCTACACTACGCAGACTTCCATGCCCGAACCCGGTACTGAGGACAAAAGAGCCACACTTACCCGCCATCTCACAAAAGACCTGCTCGAAATCAGCCGAGATGAGATCGTGTTAGCCCTTAAACAAATTAAAAATGGAAAAGCCCCGGGAGAGGACAGAATTACTACTG
>LUGF01046378.1:56376-70846 GCA_001625245.1 Calycopis cecrops | reverse complement strand
TCGATTCTCGACGACTCTGTTGGCTGAACTTTTTGTACAAGTACAAGTATAGTAATATTATTTAAATCCTTAATGCGTTGTTTGTGTTATTTCTCAAAATAACCTTTTTTAGATTAATTCAAGTTTACTCGTAATTCTACAAAAACTGTTTTACAATTAAATCGGATGTATTTGGTAAAATATTAATTAGGTGTAATTCTTTAAGTGTAGCTGTTTAATGTGTGTGCTTTGGATCATATGACTGAAGTAAAACTTCAAACACGAAACATAATGGGCTATGAGAGGGAGAGAGAAAGAAAAAGTTGCATAGTATAACAAACGTAACTCTTTCTATTTTTGTCTTCACTAACATATCTCCCTCTGAACTTCCGATCGCCTTGCTTGATCACACTTTTCGTAACGCTCTCGTCACGCATTCTTCAGCTTACTCCCCAAGTCAAGCGCGCGTAAAGAAGTTTTAATTCAATAATATTTTAAAATTCTAAAGTAACATTGCAAGCGTCCGCTTTGTAAGGAGCCAACAACTCTACCACATACTTCCCAGGTTCACTTTACCGAGCCTGAGCCGCGCACCCCGCATCTCGGCATAGAGCGGCAGAGCGCGCGCAAACGTATATCATTTTTATACTAGTAATGTTTTTTTCACACGTGTCTACATTTCATGGAAATAAATTATAGCCTAGATTACTTCACAATAATGGAGATGTATGATGATGAATGTGGCTTTCTGTAAGTGAATGAATAATTGAAATCGGTCCAGTAGCTTGGAGCCTATTCGATACAAGCAAACACAAAAATCTTTACCTTTGATAGTACTACTTCATCTAAATGATCATTCAACTTTTTTTGGTGGACGATAAACCTTTTATATTTGTGCCTTTATGTGAGAGCCTTTGTTCGTATAATCAAAGTTGTTAAGATAAATTTAATGAGGAATAGAATCTCTATATTTTATTTTATTTCGCTAAAAAAAATAGTCAACAAAAATTTTTATAAGAGTTCGCCATTGTTATTTGAGCACATTTTATTCACTTAACAAAATTGCTATTGTCAAAGCACTTCGCTATACCGAACAAAGAGCTCATCTCAAGTAAGTTAAAATCCGATCTGATTTCTATAGAACCGACGAAGCACAGAAAGCTAAGGACAATGTGCTTTGGTGGTTATAATATACTACAATATAATAAATATCATAATACATTATGAGTCATATTGTATTATATTTGTTCCCGTACAGCAACATAATACTTAAAGTGTTTATAACTAATTAGGCTATACCTATTAAAAAGTTTGTCGCTATTTTAGGCGATCCCTTAAAAAACTCGCATATGAAAATTACGACTTTTTACTGTATATTCCGTATGCGACTTTCTAAAGGGATTGAGGTAGTGCCACACTGCATGCTTGCATGCAACCGAATTGGACTGGCACGACCGGGGAGGTACCTCTCGCTTGCACGAGACCGGTGTAAAGTAACAGCTGTGCTGACGCGTTTTGTGCGGTGTAAGAAGCCATATACCATAAAAAATGCCGAATAATCGAATTTCAATTTTGAATTTGAAAATGAACGGCATGGTGGTTATACTAGTGTGTTTCCTCTTCCAAGATTCCTCGCGAATAGGGCATGAGAAATTTCTATTTAAACATAAAGTCAATCAAAGAATAAATTTTATTTTTAGTATTAACTAAAATGTATACTTTCCAAAAAACACATAATATAAACCTGTTAAAATATTGCTGTGGAAAGATGAGTACATTTGTATAATTATTAATTTTAATTTTTTATCTTTATTTTTAAGCCAGCGCACGACGGATAGTTTATATTAGTTTAGAGCTAGACTATATGATGGATTATATTAAAAACACAATTAAAAATATTTGACGAATAAACCTTGGCCATGGAAAAGATTAAAATATAGGTTAAAAACTGAAGTTAGTTTGGGTAGTAAAGTTGTAAATTCACTGAAACTATCCATGTTAAACATTGTGTGTTTATTCAATAATAAGATCTTACATACAAAGTTTGTTAATTAGCTTATTTCGAACTTTCGTAAAGTTCTTATTAATTATTTGTTAAGAACTAAACTTATTTTTGCGGTTTGTTCTTATACAAATTCTTGTTAAAAATTTACATAATTTACACACATAATTAAGTAGTAAACCTGTTTCATAAATTAAATAATATTTCCTATTCAATGTAGAACTAAGTTCATGAGCGGCAAGACGACCCATTAAAAACTCTAAACCTAGTATACTAAGGGCTTTGATATTAGGAGGTAGTTAGTAGTAGGTTGATACGACGCCAATAGACAATTGCATTATTAATTAGCAAACGAGTTACGTCGAGTTACGTCAGATGGTAGCCCAACTCCTTCCCTCAGCAGTCACCGAGTTCTCTACCGCACAATTCAGATAGGGGAGTTGCAGACCAAAGGTGGCCACGTCTTGTGCTGCTTATCATACGAGGTTTTTTGTCTTAATCCTCACGCTTAACGAGTGTGTTACGTTTCGCTGCAAAAACACTATGACGATTATTAAATAACGAATTTTACCTTATTTATATATTATGCGTATGATCGTGTACCTAATACATTTTTTTGAAGCCCAAAGGAAAAATAATGCACTGTAGGGTTAAGAAGACATTAATATAAAACTTTGGAAAATAAAAAAGCGAATATACCTTTTTATTACCTCTATACCTCATTACCTAACTATACGAGTAGCTTAGACTAAGCATATAGGTACTCGTTAAACTATAATTTTTTCACTAAACGCAATTAAGTGGTTAATAAATATAATAGGAAATTTATTGCTCGTGACATTGTGTTATAACTTTCAGAGATCGCATGTGCTTCCACTCTCGACTAAATATGATAGAAGCTACTGTGACAAACTTCTAGAAACTTGTGAAATTGTTTCAAAGAGTACGGAAACTCTCTTAGTCGTTTTCTAATAATGTCGTCCTAGCCGATTTCCGCTACAGTGACTGTATTTATATAGACGAGCCAACTGCGCAAGACATATTATTATAATGCACAAGTGCACTCTCTATTCCCTTTGAGACCGGAGAGAATCCAGACGCAGCCTGCACTTGCTTGTTCTCCAGTCGCGTGTTGGAGCTGACAGACACGATTTTAAGCTTTTTTTGTACTTGCCCATTACCCTAGAAGCTGGAAACATAAATTTATATATTTACATTTGGGAAATAAGATAGAATGCGAAAATACTAAAACAAAATTCATTTATTCATATTAAGAGTGACCAAACGGAAATGTGACCTTTAGGTACTGCATATATATAATGATACGGTATAATAAAGTCATACCAATCTCTTTATGAAAATATATGCGGATACAAAAAGAAGGCTTCTTAGCATAATATATTACTCATATGAAAATATCTACAAAAAATGCCCCGCCTACGTGATAAGACGACGCTATAGGATCACACCCACAGAATGACTCAATTTGTTACCGAGTGCCATAAGCCTTTATACTGGTCCTTATATTTGACGTTTTGAATTTCAATGCCTTTCTCGCAATAATGGGATGTATACTTTATAGTATTAGGTTATATATTCAAACAATATTATTATAGCAATGTGATTTAATTTACAGTATGATAAAGAAAAGAAAATTAAACTTTACACTCTAGTTAATGTGAAAGAATTTATGTTAATAAAGGCATATATTTTAATAAAAATTGGAAGTATCTAGCCATCTAACCGGCCCTGGGAGAGCCGGAAGGGTGTGGGACTCGGCATGGGCCCCTACCGACTAAAAACCACTGCGTGAACATACATAAGGTGTGGTATGTACCCAGATCGGATGAAAACATAACATATTATATTTATTTGGTCAGATAACGGTCAATTGTGGTCAATAATAAGTCTCGATCAGATTGAAGAGCAGCAAAGCAGCTTTATCTAGTGCATCAATGTAATTTGAAGCTAAAAGTTTATGCGATTAATTTGTTTTTTTTTATGGTTTAGGGGAGTAAACGAGCAGTCGAAACCATTTTCATGACTACCGATGCCCACAAACATCCGCACAGAGTCTACACAGATGTGCTGCCCTCCCGCACGAAACGCGACAGCACAGCTGTCACTTACGCCGGTCTCGTGTAAGCGAGAGCTACCTCCCCGGTCGTGCCAGCCCAATGCGACTTCATGCTTGCATGCAGTGTGGCACTACCTCTTACCAAGTGATTGATCATCAGTGATACGAAAGCTTTAGTGAATGTTAGCATTTAGAGTTCCGCAATTACCATGTTATTTATTTTATTGAAAAGATTAATTGATTACATAGATTCATTTATTAAATAATTATGCTACGTTAAAATCATGATTGCATTGGAAGAATTTATCACATAACAAGAAATACATTTCCGTTTGTGTTCTGAGCGAGAAAGGCAGTCATTAAGCAGTAAATAAAGATACCAATTATAAATACAAAAAAGGTGTAAATAACAAAACATATAGATGCCACATAAATTTATTAGTACTACTAATTTACTAAAGACTGGGAACAGTTTAGATCTAAATTCACTTTTGTATTGTCATAAGGCCAGTCATCTGTAAATGCTAATCGAATACGTTATTTTATTATAATTAATTTTGTGCATTCTCAAAATTATTTCTTATAGTCTATACTTGAGTAAATATAAGGAATAGTCTCACACGGACCTACTATTATTGTGCCACTCACACAATTCTCACCGTTATTTATTATTATTATACCCTCATACTAATTTTTATGCCTTAGTCTAATATATTTAATAAAAGGGCCATTTGATACATTGTTTAATTTTTATAAGCGATACTAACATAGGCTTTGAACTGTTCGTTTATCAATATAAAAAATCAAGGTCAAGCAAAATACAAATTCAGCCATGCTAGCGCTATGGGTTGCCATGTATCAATTGTTATTGTCTTTATATCTCTTTTTATAAGATTTGAAACTGAACGAGGTTTATTTTAATTCGATAATAAAATCGGTAATGGGTTCGCTAGTAATTGGATCTTTGATATTAAATTTTTGCTTTTAATGTAATTTGTCATGCGCCCAATTGGCTTACTACGGCTAGAGTACGTAATGAAATTGTTTCAAACAACAAGTCGTTAATTAAACAAATATTTAAACAAATAGCTACAGACTGCGGTGACGGTAATTATAGTAAATTTCTTATTCTGCCTGTTCTTACCTACATTGTATAATTTGGGTATTATTAATCTTAGAAAAATAATTTTTAGAAAAGTAAATTAATTGTTATGTTCAGTCACCAAAAATTTGTGATTAATAATTAGTCGTAGTAGTAGTAATATAAAACAAAGTCGCTTTTCGCCGTTTGTGTGCTTGGATCTTCAAAATTATGCAACCGATTTTTATGGGTTTATTTTATAAATAGTTAGAGTGATTTCAAGAAGAAAGTTTATATGTATAATAACTCAATTTTTGAAGTTCGAAATCCACGCGGGCGAAGCTGCGTACAGAAGCTAGTATGCCGTTGAAGCAATTGTATTGTAACGAGAACACATTGTCATTCAGAGAAGCTAGAAAAGGCAATATAAACTAGCACTGCTGAATCCCACTGGGTAAAAACCTGGCGACCTTAACATGAAAGTTGTAAAAGTCAGCCAAAGCGGAGAGCGACTACAATAGAGTCCCAAACAAGGGAACTGCGGAACTTGATGGACAACTCGCTAAATTAACCCTTATTTAGTACGTGTCGGACACGCCCTGACAGTTTCGAGTATAGCAAACTAAGCGCTTCGACCTCTCAACTTCATTAACTTTATTGCTTTATTATCCGTACATATTGTATTTATATTGGATATTGGACTGCCTCGTGGTGGTAAGCGTGTTCAACCACAGACGTGAGGTCTTGGGTTCGAATCCCGGGTCGGACCAAAAATTGTTTTTGGGATTTTTCAATTTCTAATAACAGTCCGGAGTCAGGAAGTTGGCCGTGATACACCCCCGTGCCTCGGAGAGCACGTTAAGTCGTCGGTCCTGCGCCTGATTTCTCACCGGTCGTGTCGGATCGCCATCCCAACGGAATATGAGAGTGAGGGAATAGAGAGTGCACTTGTGTCTGCACGCATACTTGTGCACTATAATATGTCCTGCGCATCTGGCTCGTCTCTATGGAGACGGCCACCGTAGACGAAATCGGCTAGGAGGATATTATCATTTATATTTATATTTTTAACAAATGAAGATTCTACTTAAGGTAAAATAAAATGTTTGTGTTAAATATTATGTGTTACTATTTTGCACAAAAATTATCCAATAAATTAATTTCAACGAAATTTCACATTTATAATTAGTCCGGTCAATTTAGACATAAAAAAGTGGTAAAATAACAATAATTCCCGGAAAGCTAAATTTTGGTGGAGACCTATAGTTTGCCATTACAGATCAAGTTTTAAAAGTCCCCATCGATCCTATGAGATCCTATGAGTGCTTAAAAAGTTATTCGAGGTCAAAGGTCAAAATTTGAGGTTTTTTGGATTTTGCTTGAAAACGGTAAGTTTTATCAAAAAAAACTTAAACCAAAGTTGTAGGTCTTAAAATTATCTACAAACATGGTATCAATGATTTTTTTTCCTAACAGTTACCATTCCTGTGATATCGCGATTCGAAGAGTCATATTGTACATGATATGCACATATAAGCCACGTATACATATTAGGCACTTAATACAAGTATAAATACTTATTTGTGTCTCTTTTATAGATATTATACTATCCTAAAAACATTTATTCAAATGGTAGCCAGTCCCTAACTGAATTTCCTCTATGCACGGCTGGAAAAACATCGGGCTATTCTATTTTCCGTAGTGTTTCAAGGACCGACATCCGCTATGTGAAACATATGACTATTACTCGTATATGACTATTATATGACCTCTGTGAACTTAGCATGCAAAGTGTCCATAATGATTATTTTTTTATTGAAACGTATTTCAAATCGTTTGTACCGGATTGTACCAACTTTTTTTTTGTTTGTACCTCAATATTTAACATACATTTGCATACCCCCGTATAATAGCATGCATCGATTTGGCGCAGGTACAATCATTTATTTGCGGAAAAGTAAGTTTGGCATTTTCTGGGCCCCAGCTCCTATTCCTTTGAGGTACAAACAACCAAACCTGGTGAAATACCTGGAATAGGATTTAGTGCGTATCATGCATATCATCATATGATAGCATGCATCGATTTGCCTATGGTACAATCAATCCTTTATTTGCATAAAATACAGGAAATTAGTTTTTGAAGCCCATAGTTAAGTTTCAGATGGCCCAAAAAAAAATATTTTTGGTACAATCAATTTTAGGCTTTTTTTAATATACCTACCAAATTTCAGCTAAATCGAAGACTAATGCATGCTGGGCCCTACAGGGCCCTCATTAAATATTGAGGTACAAACAAAAAAAAAGTTGGTACAATCCGGTACAAACGATTTGAAATACGTTTCAATAAAAAAATAATCATTATGGACACTTTGCATGCTAAGTTCACAGAGGTTATTATATGACTATTATATGACTCTTAGAATCGCGATATCTCAGGAATGGTAACTGTTAGGAAAAAAGTCATCGATACCATATTTGTAGACAGTTTAAAGATCTACAACTTTGTTTTGAAGTTTTTTGTGATAAAACTTACCATTTTCAAGCAAAATCCAAAAAACCTCAAATTTTGACCTTTGACCTCGAATAACTTTTTAAGCACACATAGGATCGATGGGGACTTTTAAAACTTGATTTGTAATGGCAAACTATAGGTTTCCACCAAAATTTGGCTTTCCGGGAATTTTTGTTATTTCAAATGTCTATATTGACCGGACTAAATATTTACTTTCGCGTATATAACATTTACAACTATAGCAACGTACAACATAAAATTATATTTTATCCTGAAAAGATATTAATTAACATCAGTCATCAAGTCCTAATTAATCGTTTCGTGACGTTTAACATGCATAATTAAAAAGTCTTTTAATTAGCTCACGACTAAATAATAATTAATTGCATTCCACTTGAATGTATTATGTGGGCTAATAATTTCCGACAATTACAATCGGTGAGTACCTACTCTAGAGATTGACAGAAATGGCGGCATTTAACTGGACCGCAGAGGATTAGTGACAATTACCAAGCTGCCAAACAAAATTACAGTAACAAAATTAATTAACTACTTTTTTACATAGTATGTAAGTATAGACGGCAATCGGACATTCAGAGTCATTTGAAGACTACCCACTCTTAGAAATCCTCATAATCATTAAGTAGATATTATGTCCCCCTTACTTGTTTCACTCCCTCCAATGGGCCATCAGAAACTTACAAACCAATTGCTAGTCGTCACATAACGGCGGTATCAAGTGAGAAGGAGACATTTGCCTCGCCGTGACGGCACTGTTCCATTGCAATGTAACATACTGAATGGCACTACTTCTTACTTGAGTAGAATATTTCTTCGATTTTCAGTAGCTAAACCCGAGCCTTCTTCCACAGCTACTACATCACTAACAAATACAAATTCCATAGACACAACATTCAAAGTTAATAGTTGTTTATCACATTTTTATGTAGGTACTCCGTACTGATTATTTTTCAAGATTCATAGCATTGCGGAAACTACTGTACCTTATAACCTTCACAATAAAGGGCTCTTTTCATTTTGTAAGTGAGCACTAAAAAGGGAATTTTCTAAATTCAACCCCAAGGAGGTGAGACGGGGCCCAGCTAGTTTAATAAAATATTCGTTTTTCATTATAATTCTTTTTATCCTAAAAGATTACCAACGATATAAAGAGATAGCCAAAGATATTTCGACATAAGTCGGTAGTTTTAATATTTACTTTAATTTACTTTAACAGAACCATATTTCTACAGAATATTTTCTCTAAGTAGCATTAAATGTTTAATTTAAAACCCAATACAGCAGCAGCTTTCCCTTTATTTATGCATAAATCGAAAGGAATAAAATACATAAATAGCTTTTCAATACAATACGCATTTGGTAAAAATAAATTATTCCGAAAAAATATACTTTTTTATATTATGTATTTATAATATGTATTTTATATTTCACATGTAAATAAATATAGTGTAAATATAACAAAATAATCATAAAAAAATATTTCATATATAAAAGAAGTGAATGGCAAAACCATAGCTACACGAGTAAATTCCAACTTAAGTCGGTTTAAGGGCCCTTAAGATCACTCGGCAAGGATCTAACGAGGCCAACTCCACATTCATCCGGTGTATGATATAATATCTGGAACACATGTATATTATGTGCTGCAGATTGGGATTCACATATACACGAATTTAAATTTGAACTTCTTACATAATATTACTTTAACGCTATTTTAATAAGTTATATTATGCAGTTGACTTTGTTAATTTTTACTTACGTCATGCTGGAGTTATAAAAATATGAAGTTGAATGAAGAAGAAGAAGAAGATGTGCTTGCAGGTTTAAAATTAACTTATATTAAGATTATTTAAGATGAAGAATTTATTTTAAGAAGATTATATTAAGATGAATATTAAGATGAAGAGAGAAGATTATATGAAGATCTGAATATATTACTATCAACCCAAGTTGGAAGCTCCATACATATACATATATGTTGATTGTTGCGATGATGATGTTGACGTTAGATCAGTGCGGTAAACTGTCTGTACATCGAAACAAGGCCTGAACTGACACATCAGTCAGACATCAGTCATCAGTCATCAGACAGTCGGGTAAAAACACTATTATCTCAGCTCTTTGTTAGACATTATGATAATGTAATGTACAAAAATATTCAACGTTATTCTTATACGGTAGCGTGTGCGAGTCTTTAAGAACTCTTAACCTGCTCCATTTGCATCATACATTCCAACAAATTCACCCAAAGTCAAGGTTATATTTTTAAGAGACACATGTCTAAATAGAACTTTCGATTTGTTGGTATTAATTTTTCAATTATTGGCACATGATAATATTATAAAAGTAGGTACATCAAAATTATTTTCGAAGTTCGGCACAAATAAAATCTACATCTTATATCCTTCAAATTAGAAAACGTTTGCAGACTCGTAAAGATCACAGAGAGCTATCTTAAGTAAGATTTAAAATCGGAATACTTAAATCCAACATGGACTCGCATTTCAACAAGAAAAAACCAGAACTCTCCATTCTGCTATTCCCCGTAAATAGCGCGCAAGGGGAGGATCCAATTAAGAAATAAATAAGGAGCCGAAAGTTTTGTGCCGTTCAATTTAATTCTAAAGCGTAGAATGAAAAAAAAACGAAAATAATTAATTTGTTGGCAAATAGAAAAGATTTCTATTCGATTATTTAATTCAAAATATCTTTTTGTTAATTGTGGGTGCCAGTAGTTACTTATCAACATAGTATTTTTATTTGAAAAGGACACACTTCATATTTTCACTTTCTTGTAAACTGAAAAAAATGTGCATATCCGTTAGTGTACGAATATACCAATAATAAGGTTGTCTCTTGTCTGTCTGTAGATATGACATATTAAAAAAAATATTGTAAAGTCGATTGTAAAAGTTTGGCTTGCACTCTGAACTAGAAACATAAGTCTTCCTTTTTCGAACATTGATCGATTTATACGACGGTACCATGTCAAAATTTTCCTATTAAAATTATAAATGCGAAAGTTTGTATGTTTCTTTATTTGATTGTTTGTTACTCTTCCTGAAACGGCAAACTTACTACATGGAACGTCCACACCTAGTCGGTGACCAATCAACATATTCATCAGAGGAGAAAATAATATAAAAGCATTTGATTATAACAATACTGTTATAGTTTAATCATCAACGTCTTTACTGTGCTCTTTTAATCACGTTTTTCATTTAATTACGCGGATATATTTGACCAGAATCACCTTAATCACTATTTCATCTCATTCCCCTACTTCTCAATGCAATTTGATCTGAACATGCTTCAAAAATATTTATTTTTACGTAAGAAATAACTTTTCCTTTTATTTTACATATTATTTTCCGTTTTACACAAACTATTTATAAGGCAAATACGACAACTTCTCTTTGCGCGATATTTCAACGTTATTTCCTCGTTCATATTTGCTGTGCAAATATTGCTAGAGGTATATAAATTACGCATACCATTCACGAATAATGTAAGTGTTGACTTAATTAAAATACAGAGCATGCAATTTGTTAATGGCTGGCAATGGACGCTTTCAACAAAAGCAATATAAGCTATGTGGATTGATAGAAAAGTAATATCGGCTTATTCTTTTTTACAAGACGGATTTCGGAAAAATGTTAGTAAAACTTTGATTTTCTGTAGCAAACTTGCTAAACTTATTTCAAGTGAACATGATATGTAACGTGCTATACATGTTTAGCTATAGGTATACCTCAAATATATATTATATTACTTCTCTTCCTTTTATTACTTCTGATTAATTCTGTTGCAGGTCCCAAGACAGTTTTAGCTGTTCCTTCGGGCTCCCTGAGATCATATCAAAGCGTCGTTGTGGTTGCCGCTGTTGATCCTGGTGACACAAGAGTAGCAGCGGTGGAGAAGAGTCGTGGACAAAGTCAGTTTAAAAAAAAAACCTCAAATATCTAAATCACTCAAATCTTCAGCTCTGACTCCTATCCTTGGCTTTTGTGACTATCGATGGCCGATATCGATGGATTTTCACGTAAATCTTATGTATAAAAAAAATTGCCACCCGTACGTCTATTTTAATAATAATTATCTAAATCTTTTTTTTTCTCCTCTAAAAGTATTGACAGGGGTAAGATATTGTATCTGTTATGTTATTACTTAACGTATATTAGTTACTTAAAAAATATTTTGTTTAAAATGTATACTATAATGTTTTTTTCACGATAATAAAGACTTCACTTACATCTAGAAAGCTACATAACGTATGACTAATAAACTATAGTTTGATTGTTCACTGCAATAAAGAACGTTCGCCTCATCCTGTTAACATGTACCTAGTTAGTCAGAGCCTGCTAACTGTATATTATTTCGCTTTAAATGGTCACCAGCTCTGTCTAACAATTATTGTAGTACGGACGTGTGTACAATACTTAGTATGAGTGTGGTGTATGTACGCAGTATGACGCACAAGTCACTTGATTGCCAGCTACGGACTGGTACGCACGTATAACGATTTTGCTAATTTTAGATCTGAGAATTTAAATCTAAAATGTAAATATAAATCTGTATTTTACTAGCAACTCATCTGTACAACCTCTATGTGGATTCTTATGCTCGTCGACAAGCATCAAAAGGCTTCAATGCTTTAACAAAGTAAAAAAAACAGTCCAAAAATTAATGCACCACAATAATATTAAATTATAAAATATATAAGTAATTTTGAATATTTGAAGCAGTCTTAATTCTAGACACACATTTTCGTACCTGCCTGGCAAATTGAATCGAGCCACTGCTGAAGTTTGATTCAGTGAACTGTAGAAATTGAATTTTCGAGACATCTATGAATACAGTTGTATTAGCCAGCTTTAAATAGTAGTAGTCAGTAGTACAAGTCATCATCATCATCATCAGCCTATTGCAGTTCACTGTTGGACATAGGCCTCTCCCACAGCACGCCACTGGCTTCGATTCATAAATCGATCGTAGTACAAGTAAGAAGTAAATATTATTTGTTTTAGGATCGAAAAGTTATATCTAAAAATGAGTTAACATATATAGTGAATATTGATATAAAATAACACATTGTTATGATCACAAAAGGGAGTTAATTGTTCACACACCAGTTTCTGATAAACAGTTTAGATTACAAGTATTTAGTAAATGTTTTTTTTAATAACCATTTTCGTATATTATTAAAATACTTTTGTATAAAATATAACACAAATATTATCATTAGTCATTTATTAAAATTGACGAAATCTCTCTTTACATATAATATATTTTTATGGAAGTTAGATCATTTTATTCACGACGTTTCTAGGAAATAAGATTCAGTTTCCTTCATTGTTTGAAAGGATCAAACGCAGGTCGCTTCTGTAATAGAGGGTGACTTTTCACTATAATAGGATTTAATTAGTTAATGACTACGACAAATGGAGATATGAGACAGATTCACGAGAAATGGTCCCACAAATCATCTCATAGTAGCATATAATTCTTTTCACAGGTTATTGAAATAATTCTCTAAAAATATCTTGCAACAATTTATGTCTGGTAAATCTTTTATTATTTCTTATTGTCAGATTTTGCAATATTTTTTCTTACATTGAGATGACAAAAGGGAAATTATTAGTTTAAAATAATGATAATAAGTACCTACATAAGTTGAATATTATGTCATGTGCAAAAATAAGCGTAAAATTATAGAATACCAAATCAGTTTTTAATCAGTTTTTAAGTTTTTAAATTTTAATTTATTTAAAGTTATCAAATAAATCACAATTATTCAAAAAATATGTTATTAGTTTATGTTGCTGGCAACAATTATGAAAGAAAGTTAAGGATCATAAGTCATTGAAATCTTTAATAATAATAAAATATTTTCTTGGTCTCAAACCAAAAACTTAGACACTTCAAAGACGGGTAGAGTACATCTTTTAAAACTTTGAAAACTTTCACAAGTGACGCGTAATCCTCACGAATATAAATCACGATATAGGTGAAATACAGGTATTTTCCATACCTATACATTTAAGAAAAAAGGAATACTGTAACATCACTACATCAAAATAATATTCTAAATATCGTATAATAATCTCCATGCGGCATTGCAACCGAATTGGGCTGGCACGCCCCTTCTTAAAGTGATCGCAAACCGGAAGAAGTGTTTTTCCTGCTTTGTTAGTCGTTGGCGGCTTATTTGAGCTTACTGGAGGCGTCGATAGGCACCAAATAGCAGGCGTCCGTCAGTCGCTCGAGGTCACGCGTTTTATACCTACGGCTCGGGCTATCTTCGAAGATATCGGCGACACAGGGCCGTCGCACGCTCGCACATTCACATAATATTGTACACTGTACGATTTTCGCGTTTAGTAAAAAATGCCGAAACCAAGTAACAATTGTGAAGTACATGGATATACAAGTAAAAAAAACGATGAAAATCGTACCGCGTTGCATGCACGTATTATAATATTTTTTGTGTTTTTGATGTGTTAGATACCTATTTATTATTATACGTAATATATTTCCAAACACTTACTTTTTTTCAAATACTTATTCAAGTTTCTACCTGTTTATTAATATCGAGTAAAGAATGCTTAAACATTACTTTTGTTGTATGGGAGCCCATGTTTGATATTTACCTAATTTTTATTTAATTATTAATGTGTAAAATTGTGAAAATTTCAGCGTTCTAACTATCACGGTTTATAAGATACAGTCTAGTGACAGACATACAGCGGAGGCTTAGTAATAGGGTCCCATTTTTACTTTTTAGGTACGGAAACCTAA
>LUGF01046378.1:35532-48823 GCA_001625245.1 Calycopis cecrops | reverse complement strand
GTTCTCCACTAACATAGCACGCACAAATGTTGGTAAAATGTCCCCCGTTAATCGTATGATTAGTAACTATAATGAGTACCAGGCAAAAACTAACATAGACATCTTTAATGTAAAATGAATTAACCTTAAGAAAATAATGCGAAATGTTTCCAATTAATTAAAATATTTTTTTTTTAATACGTATAATATTATTATCATTTTTACTTCACTATAATTTAATATTCGACATTTTTTCTTGGCATTTTATTATTATTTTTATTGTTATTTATATTTTCTTAATTTTTATTGACATTAAATTCACATATTTTATTCCTCATCTTATTAAATTTTATTTCATAATTTGACATTTTCCAAATCTAAAATCATTAATTGCGACTTTTCTAATCAATGATTGTATTTTTTAAATTAATGTTTTAATAGACCTTTTTATTTATTTCTTCTGTATTTATTCTGTATAACTTGTAGCTGAAATGCTGTGTACATTTGTAATTGGACGTCAGATTTGAAATTGTAAGTGTCAAAATGTATCTATTATGTAATGTATAATCTGTTGTCTGTTGATGTACCTTTAAATAAAATAAAATAAAAAAATAAAAAATATAAATGAAATGAAGAAGTAATATTTTTAGTTATGGAATTTATAAAAAGTGCAAAGAGAAGAGGAGACAAGACACCACCTTGTGGAACACCAGCACAGATATCTGCCCATTCTGAGAAACTTTCATCATTCATAACTCGCTGTCTGCGGCCCTTTAAGTAGCATCTGAACCGTTTAGCTGCCGTCGGTGATATATTACTAATTGACATTAGTATATTCAAGAGAACGTCGTGATCTACAGTATTAAAGGCGTTACTAAAATCTAATAGTTAATACTGTTAGCTGCCGGCGATCCATACCTAAACGAATATCATCGGTTACTTTAATGAGAGCGGAAGTCGTACTATGACCAGGACGGAAACCTGATTGGAAAGGATTTAGGATATTGTTTTTGTTAATAAAGAATGTGAGTTGCTGGTGAACTAAACGTTCCATTACTTTGGAAAGGAAAGGTAAAAATTGAAATGGGACGATAGTCAGCTAAGGAAGAAGGTTTGGATTTTTTTGGTAACGGGATTATATTGGCGTCTTTCCAGATAACTGGAAATACGTTATATAGAAATGAGTGGTTAAAAATATGGACTAAAATTGGCGCAATTTTATCGAGGATAGGAATGATCATTTTACGACTAACGCAATCAGGACCCACAGCATTCGAAGTAATCGATAAAACATGCCGTTTAACATCACTGATTGATATTTTTCGTTTGTGTCTTTTAGGATTGATACAATAAGATAGGAAAATGAGGTCATGATAGAAAATTTCGGCGGGGTACTGACCATGCTTGGAGACAAAAGAAGGGCAAGAAACTATAATAAGGTCTAGTAAAGAAGGAATACAATTAGAAAAGAAGTGTGTAGCTTTAAGAGGAAGCATGTGCATGTTGCAACTACTAATAATTGATTGTAATTTTCTTGATCTGCTGTCACTTTTAAGTAAACATGTATTTAAGTCACCCACTAAGATTGTATGGGAATATAAAGGAGTAATATTTTCTAATAAATTTTCAAAAGATGAAAAATAATCTGTGTTCTGGGATGGACTATAAAAGACACCCAGAAGAATCTTCGTATGTGATAATATCATTTCAATTAAAATATCCTCTGCTGTATCACTTGGAGCAGGTTAAGTAGATAAACTAATAAGAGAAAAAGGTATGTGTGAGCGCAAATAAATCGCAACTCCCCCACCTGCTCGATTAATGCGGTTATTTCGAATTAGCTGAAATCCTGATAAATCGTAACACATAGAAGGCAAACAAGGCTTAAGCCAGGATTCTGATACAAGTATAGCGTCAACATAATCTAAATTATTAAAAGAAGTAAGTAAATCAGGATAATGGGCCGGAATGCTTTGAGCGTTAATGTGTATTGCATTAAAATTCTTCTAAACGTCATTGAAATTATTTTGTTAACAAGTTTTTAAACAAATTGATGAGGTACTAATAAAAATTGTCACTACTACCAGAACTATCACTAGAGGACAAGGAGAAAAATTCATCATCACTATTCACATATGTGGTATTCATAATAAACCAATAATAGTATAAGAAAAATAAATATATTGAATAAGTTTATAAGCAAATAATAACGTCTTATTCATAAAAAATGATTATCGAAGAAGTGGTAGAATTTTTTTTGACGTTCAAAAAGCAATTTTTTAAATTCTATTTTGAATAAAAATATTTTGATTTTGATTTTGAAGGTTTTAGTCATTCTTTAGGTGGTCTTTTAATGTCAGAAGCTAAGTGTATTTTATCTATTTTTAAAATTTTGCTCTATGGTTACAGCTTCTGCGGGGATATAAAAATAAAACAATTTGTTAAAGGAAATTAGGTTTTACTTAGACACCTATTATAACATCAGTAACCCTGAAATATGACATTATTTTATAATAGTAAAAATATTAGATTATTTATTACGTAGGAATAATCTAATATATAAAATTCTCGTGTCACAGTTTTCGTTGCCATACTCCTCCGAGACGGCTTGACCGATTCTCATGAAATTTTGTGAGCATATTGAGTAGGTCTGAGAATCGGCCAACATCTATTTTTCATCCCGATATTCCCACGGGATTGAAAGTTACGCGGGTGAAATCGCGGGGCGCAGCTAGTATTTTCTATGAATGTAATATAGAAAATATCATTTCTACGTAATAAATAATCTAATATTTTATTCTTAGTTATAAATATTTTTAATTTTATGAAATAAATAATACTACCTCAATCTTGGTCTAATAGTATTCAGTCTTGGGTAGCTTAGAAACAAACAAACAATTTGGTATGTAAACTATACTATAAAAAGGAATTTTTTTGGATGTACTTAGAATATCATATACGCATAATAGATAGATATACATTGCCATAACAAATTGTATATTAATTTTTGTATCCTATAATTAACAGCCTTTTATGATATGATAATAATAACATGCTTTTATCTTGAAATAGACTAGATATTGTCCTACATAATTAGACTGTACTATTATTTAATTATCACAGAATAAGGCACATCGTTATAGTATTAATCAGTAAAAATAAAATTCAAAAGTAGGTACACACACCCATAAAAACAAGCGCGAGTCGGACTCTCGCACGAAGGGTTCCGTACCATTATCTACGAAAACGGGAGCTTATCTTTTGAATGGGAGCCTTATTTAAATATTAATTTTATTGTTTTATGAGTAATATTTGCTATTAAAGTGGCTACAGAAATACCTAAATTATCTGTGAAATTTTATGCTCATTTTTCTGATCGTTTTGATAAAAGCTATTGCTAAATTTGAAATTGTATCCATAAAGGGCTAAAGGGGTAACTAAAGAATGCACAGTATGTGCCTGCTTTTAACTTAATTTCGCTAAACAGATTATCTATTTGAGTATAACCCGTTGTCGTAACAACACGAGGAAGTTTTGATTTTAAACCGATATGGTCAAAATATTTTTTAAAGGTGCATTCTCATTCTCAATCACCGCACACTATAGTTGGAGACAACGGGAGTGTTCTGCCATCAAATATCACATTATTCATTGCTTCTGAAAACTCGTTTCAGTTGCATAGAGGGAATCTATAAATGCCAACAATACGAACTCCATTTAAATCAAAAGAAATGCCTTCACTATGTCCTTTTCCACGAGATGTTTAAAATACTATTGCGTTGATTTCGGGGATGTGTATATTTTTTAATGCAATCATACCTATTCCGCGGTTTGCTGTATTTAGATTTGGGCCATGAGTCTTTGAGATAATGTCCAAATTATTAATTTTAAAGGATGAACTGTCCCATGTTTCTGCTAAAAAAAACTATATCAGAATTGCTTATAATTGGTTCGACAGTTACATCGTCTATATGTTTTCATAAAGATTGAACATTGTGATATACTACTTGAACGTAGTTGAGGGGCCTTTTTAGGCGAAGATGTCTGAAAACAGGCACCAACGGATTTAAACGTAAACGACATATTTCTATAGTGACTGGACTTGTTTCGGATGAAGGAGGAGGAATCGGGAATTCTGTACCATTTACAGGGATTATAAATAATCCTTTTGAAGTTTTCGCTCGAGAACAAGCCACGTAAAGCAATGATCTTTCAAAGTTAGAACTTAAATGAACCACAACTTTCTCCATCGTAGCTCCTTGGCGCTTGTGCACTGTGATAGCTTCAGCCGGAACTAAAGAAAATTGCGTTCGACGGATTTGCAGATTCGATGCTTTCCACTTCTTAATAACGTGAGAAACACATTCTAAAGAAGTCCAGCTCTTCTGTAGACTCCTTTGAACAGGTTTTCTCTTATTTTGGCCTGCTTTTATATCATCCAGTTCTAACCACAGTTTTAATGGTCTTCTTTCTCCCGTTGCTTTATTAATACCATAGTCGATGGCTTTTAATCTGCCAGTAGTCCCGTTTATCAGGCCATCCTCTGTGTCCACATTTACAGTTATCATGTACCTAGTTGATATTTTTAGATTCAATTGTTTAGGTAATCTGTAAGTTTGAGCGGTAGGCAAAGATAAAATCGTTTTTAAGGCGCGATTTTTAGCGGATTCATTCGGTTCTCCGAAAACTTCATCCAAGGCATCAACAATGGCGCCTTCAGTGACCATTCCGTTTAAAACCCTCTCGTTATACGCGTTAACTAAAGCATTACTGATAAATAAATGCACGGCATCTCTAGCGTCTGTAGGTAGTTCGTTGATTTTGAAACATCTCTCACTCATTAATTACAGGTCTGTAGACGTCATGCTCCCAGAAGCAAAATTGTTTGATGCAGTAGCAAAATTTAAGTCGTTTCTTTGCCGCATTTTTATTTTTAATTCGAATAATTTTAATAAATTCCATAAGGATGGGCCTGCTAGTAATGCAATGGTTTTGCCAGTTAAATTTTGAAAAATCCAATTGTCTCTGACTGGAGGTAATTGACGCATGTCACCAACAGCAATAACTTATATACCTCCAAAAGTTGTGTTGCTTGAAATCTTTGCTGTAAACAGCGGTTGATTTGATAAAATAGTTTTGAACCAACCATAGAAATTTCATCAATTATGATTAACTTTAGATGAGCTAATTTGCATGCGAGTGTATTTGACGTCGAGGCTGATAATTCAGGCATAGTGTGGCCAACTTGAGTTATAGGTAAAGAAAATGCACTATGTAATGTTTGACCTCCAATTCCGAAAGCCGCCTTTCCTGTTGGTGCGGTCAAAAGTATTTTCATATCATCTGGGTTCGACCCAGGAGACGAATTGTCAAACATTGAAATAAGCTGCTGGTTATGAGTAAACTTTTCCTACTCCTGCTTCACCACTTAAAACTGAATAAACTGGCGTCCATTCAGGATCGTGATTATTTTTAAAGTACTGTAAGACATTAATCAGAAAGTCGTGTTGATCTACGTTTAGTTTTCGAGTTAGTTCCAGATAAACTTCCTCAGGTATAAGGACCGGTGCAACAAATGTAGCAGGTTCACCTTGGTTTGGTCCAGCATATCCCCCAGGTAAAATATCATCTGCAACATCTGCAATTTGATCCTTGTACTCATAACCTTCTAGAGGCCTTCTGTTTCCTTGACCCACAGCCACCTCATCACTTTCTTCATTTTCTACCTCAGCTTGCCTTATTGCATCTAAAAGAGCTTGAAACTCTTTAGCACCTTGATTGAAAGCGATACTGTTTGATCGTATTATGTCAGCCGCTAAATGGAACTTGGCTTTTAAGTTAAGGGAATCTTTCAAAAGTTCTTCATCGTTTCTCCAAAGTAGATATAACATTAGTTGTTCTCTATGAAACTGTTCCAAATCTGTGGTACGGCTGAAACGGCAAAACCGGACAACTCGGGGCTTCTGTCTACGCCTTATGTGTAACCATCATTGTTTAACAGAGTTATGCAATTACCCACTGTTTCTTCATTTCCATAATTTACTGACAATATCATTTCACAGTCATCATTTTCAATACTTTGTTCACCTAAAGATGCTCTACCCCGCTTATTACCTTTTTTAGAAAACATGTAAAATGCAGCAAAATAAGCAAGGCTCATATTTTTAAAATCTTCAGTACGTGGACGATTGACGTAGTGATCTATCAGATTTAACATAAATATATCACTAGATTTAGGATCCATATTTTGTAGTTCACGTGTGCTTTTCAAAATTTGAACTCGTTTTTCGGGAGTATTTGTATTAATGAATACTTCACTTTCACTGCCACGTGATAAGGGAAGGCTTATCAAATAATATACAGCTTCTTGTGCAGATATTTCCGAAGCATTGAGGAACACATTTTACATAGTTCGTAAAGATTCTCGAACTGCTTTATTTTTTTTCTTGTCTCCTCGACTGCAACTCTGAGCAGTTTGGACATACCGCGGTAAGCTTTGTTAATGTAGTTAACTATGTATAGCGAGCAAGCAAACGGGTCTAATATGTATTGAATATCCATATTGGCGCGATGGAGTTGTATAATTTTTTTGAGTAAGGATTTATATAAACATCTTTAGGATTTCGCTTTAATATAATTGTAGGTCTGGAAATAGAAGCTCTAATAGCAAGAATGTACTGTTCTCTATTAAGTCCAACATATTGCAACAAGTTCTCAAAAGTTATAATTTTTTCAGGAATATTATTATTTTTTTCCTTTAGTTCACTCGCCAATCTTTTGCTATTTTTATATGTAGGTTCATCTTTATTCAGTTCCGTTAAAACTATTGTGCTGTCATATGGGTAGAATGGTGTACCAAATCTGCATAGTCTTCCCGGCTTTGGGTGACAGGTATGTGTATGCTTATGGCGCTGTAATTCGATGAGTGAAGTCTCAATGTCTTCGTTGTCACAAGTTATGATATTATCAATAAGGTTAACAATCTGCGGAATCACCGTTACATCACCAGGCTTAAACACTGGTGCTCCTTTCAGCCACAACACTATGTGGGCATGAGGAGAACTACGGTTCTGGAATTCTATTCTGTAGTAAAACAGATCTATTTTAAATGTGCCGAAATGACCTGACTTACAAGACCATGCTTTACTCAAAGCTTGCAGTCGAATTTCAAAATAGGTAGCCCATATATAGGGCTCGCTTTGGATAAGGCGAGCTTTATCACCATAAGACAGCTGTTCAGCTTGCTCCTTAGTTATTTCCTCCCCATCCACTGTCTTTTTAATAATTTAATTAGTTCAGGCCACTTTGTTTCTGCTGCCGAAAGAGTTTCAAAAAGTGATGGAACACCAAATTGTCTAACCATAGTGAGTAACTTCTTTTTCTCTGCTTCCCAGTGAGCAGGCGAATTTTTTATTCCTCTTAAAACTCGATATCCGTCATCTACTTGAACCAAACTATCAACGTAAGTAGAATCTAATATATTCTCAACCAAAATAGCTTCCCCAGTTCGATTTTTCTTTCTAAGACACATCGCAATACTATTTTACACTCTGATAGTTTGTTGCTTTCTTAAAGCAGTAAATAGATAATGAGGGCGGACGGCACTACGATCTTCTCGAGATATTTCTGATTTTGTTATGTCTATATGACTAAGTTTTACCTTAAATTCTCTAATTGTGAGCTTCTTCCTCAGGCGACAACTCTGTAGGTCGACCAAAAATGGTTTATCATGCAAGTTTTTCGATTTATTAACAATTGTCCGACGCAGAATTCCAAACTGCTTTTGGCCTTCGTACGATGAAATATTTTTGTTTCGCACGAGATTTACAGCAAGTTCTAACATTTCCTGTAAGTAGTCTGCATAGCTACGGGCACCGGGTTTTCTTCTGCTTCGCTCTTTTGTCTTTCCCATATTTTCATATAACTGCAATAAAAATTTTATAAGATCGACAAATATAATGTACTATGATCAGCAGTGTGCCTTAAAATTGACGTATTTGAAGAAATAACTTGAACGCCGGTTCAGCCGTGAAAGCGTAAGAAACAGACAGACAGACAAACACACAAACAGACAGACTTTTGCATTTATAATATTAGTATGGACGTAACATTACTTTGGTCGGGATTGCAGCGTTTGACATGGCGATAGGCTTGCCACCTACCACATCATGGGACTTAGTAGCTTGGCTAATCATGGTTGTACCAGTCAAGTAGCTATTACTTGACTAATGATGAGCTAGTTAGGAATTCTTGTTGTCAACATATCGAGTGACGTGCAGTTCCGCGGTCATTTGGAATCGAAGGCTAAATTAGACTCAAAGAAGCTGGGCGGGCTCAGTAAGGCGACGCAGTACTTCACGCCAGCCCGTCGCCTACAACTCTACACGGCGCAGGTCCGACCGCATTTGGAGTACTGCTCCCACCTTAGGGCAGGAGTCCCGCAATATCAGCTCGTTCCATTTGACCGCATACAACGAAGAGTTCGCATCGTTGATGACCAAATTATTTTCAAAAACTCGATCCCTTGGCCCTAGGGAGCCACCAGCTGGCCCCCTCAGTATTTCCGATCCGATACGACTTAGAGGTCTTCAAAAAAAGAGCCTCCCTACATTTTAAAGGTCGGCAACGCATCTACAAATAATCTTGTCGATGCTTGGGCGGCGGTAATCGCTTACCACTAATTCTTTTGCCCCTATCTCATAAAAAAATAACTATCGTAGGTATACTGGCCACTCTCCGGGGATAATAGGCTTGAAGCTTCTTTTTTTTAGTATGGACTTATTTGTGTTATTTCACACAATATAAGGACTAAGTCATAACTTTATTTAAATAAAGTTGAACAAAATTTGGTTATAATACCCAATTAAAAAGAGTAAAGTTTTTTAAATATGAGCATTTGTATTTATTCTTATATGATTTTCTTCATCTAACTTTTGACAACCCTAGGCCCAGGCAAAGTTGTGTCACTAATGTCACCAAAACACTTCACAACATTGCCTACTAGCCTTTTTTGCTGAAAAGATCTATTTTATTTAAATAATGTAAGGAATGTATAAAATACACTATATTTTCTTACCTTGGGGCGTTTCCATTTGACAAAAATCTAGTTTTTTTTTAAGATACTAAAATTATAGCGACTACTTGAAATTTCGAACGTTGCACGCCGACTTTCTTTGATCAACTGTCGGAGCACCAACGCAATTGCCATTTCAAAAAATAAAAAATATGTTGCCATAATAATGCAACTTTATTACCAAATGGTAGAAAATAAGAAATAGCTTAACAATCGCGGGATATCTCATTTGAAACAAAATCGGCAAAGTTGCGCTATGATGGCAATGTTACAGCAGTTTACAGTACTGTTTCTTTGAGCCTCGACAGAAACAATGTCTTTCAGATATGTTCGTTCTTCAGATTTTTTCAATTTGTATTATGAGGAATGATCTTTATATTGGAAGAAATCATTGACTTCCATTGCCTTGACATTAACTTAGCCCGAGTTTGCGAGCTGGACACAATCAATGAAGTCGGAAAAATCATACACTTTTTGGCTTTTTTAAGTTGGTTTTCCACTTGATGATGAAAATTATCTGCCGACATGAATGTGTGTCCAGGTTCGAAGTATTTAATTGTGATTTTTGTGGCCATAATTACCTGGCTGTTTACATTCTGCACCAGAAAGGTGTAAAATGCCCAAATTTTGTTTTGACTGGTGCAGTTGTCGGTCCAAATAACTATTTCTTCGCAATCGCGTTTAGTTTCAAGAAAATTTCTGTAGGTGCTTATGATGTCTTCTTGTTTTCTGCCGGATATTGCTTCATTCCATACTGCTGCAAAAGGTTTGTCTTTACTGGAGCCCAAAGATACAAAACTTTCGTTAAACGCTATTATTTTTAGACAGAACATTACAATTTTAAACATATCTAGTCGGGTAACATAATAACCTTTTGCAAATCCGCGGAGTAGTAACATTTTGAAGATTCTGAGTTACTCACAGATTGTGATACATCTTGTTGGTAACAAGCCCGTGCTCTTTCAAATTTTTCACGATGAATACGATATGTACCACAATCTGTACAATGTTCGGTAGTTTTGCATGAAATTTGATGTAATTTAGAAGTTTCACATTGTTCACACTCTTCGTTATCTAACTGGGCAAAAGATATATTCATATCTTTTTTTAAGAATTTTCGATAGAGATCATATAATACCTTAAAATTTGGATTTTTTATATAAAATCAGCATGCATCATGGTCACATTCAAATCACTCGGAAGGTATCTTCTATTAGGAGCATGAGCACGCCTATAATGTGCAATGGCTGGTTTAAAACTCTCGATATGCTGTTTGATAGTTTCTCGGTCCAATTGTTTAGAATTATTATGTGTCCCGCGTCGATCCTTTTGATCTTCAGGAAGCTTTTTCAAAATATCAAGCACACGTCTATCATTATTTTTGTGATATCCCAGAGTCGTGAGAAAGAATGTTTTACAAACCTCTTTTTTACTGTTGTCTGTATCAAAAAAATACATATACGTGTGCTTCCGAATCATCTACATCTCTATCTAGTACAGAACATAGTTATTATTTTTATTGTATCACTCCAAAAGGGTGAGAGCCTGGGGATCTGTAGCACAGATCTATGATCTAGTATTGACCCCAGTCTCTTATAAGGATAATTTTAATCTAATTTATAATTCTTAATTTTTGTTACACAGATAAGCTACTTTATCTTTGTAAAGGGAAAATAAAGATTTTATTTATTTTATTTTTTATTTTTTATCTGGTTATCTTTGATACGTCTTCGTACTTTACACAACTACTACAACAAAAACAAGAAAGTTTAGTACACGATGAGAGTATTTGAAGCTACAACTTACCGTAATATAAATTATACATTGCTTATTCGATATACATAGATTCAATCGGTATTACGCTTGCATGGTTGGTCTATTTGTGTAACATTCTTACATATGTGAATTGAAAATTTGTTAATCTTCAAATGAAAAATGTATACCACGTTTTTGTTACTTACTTCAGTCCGACGTGTTTACATTTTAGTTTTTTCTTTTTTTTTTTCTCTTCATCCATATTATGTTGTCATACTTAATAGTAATTTTTTAAAATAATGTTTCTAAAGTAAGTTTTAAAGTGTTGTTTTTTGAGTGTTATTTCTGTTTATTAATATTCAAAGAATTAGGTTAATCAAAGAAAAACGTTTTCTAATTTCTGCCATATTTTATTACATTTATTTACATTAATTGCTGTTAAACAAAAGTTTGACGTGTGAACTGTACTCCTCCTTCTTTTGTATGTTTTTACTGTATCTGTCGTGATGTTTTGCCAATTTTAAATATATACATTCTCATTCTAGTATGTCTTTGCTATCTTGTTATTGTATGTGATGTTTAAAAGTAGTGATTTTTTAATTTATATATATCTTTTTTTTTGTATTATGTCATCTGTAGGTTATATGTTGGTACGACCAAGACCTCACCAAACGGTTCAAGCGGAAGCGGAAGACGCTTATAACAGAGCGATATTTTTAAGAACAGAAATATGTTAACCGCGCGGAACAGTTATCTGTTATCAGTCTTCTACCTGTTGTTAGTATCTGTTATGATAAATACGCCTCACCTCTGATATATATCTGATGATCAACTTAGACATTAACTTAAGCCAAAATTGGCTTTGAATCAGTCAGTATTTTTATTATTTAAAGTAGTTACTAATCGTGCAACAACACCTGTTAATCTATTGGCTGCTGCAATTTTTTTACGATGTTGTTACTCGTGCACTTCTTCCCTTCTCTTTCTAGCTTCAACTAATTGTTGACAATAGTAGTTTATACTTATCTTTTCTCTTTAGAGGCGTTCTAATAGTTTCTTTATCTTATAAAAAAGTAGATATGAATATTACTGTACCTATTCTTTATTTGTTACATAAAATTATACTTTGAAGTTCATTACATTAATACCTGATTCTTTCGATGTGCGTACCTGCGGTTGAAAGAAAGAAAGAAAGATTTTTATTGTGTTACTAAAAATGGACAATTTCACATAATATCATATATCATTATACACAACATTAATTTGGTGTAATCAATATAGGTAACCACTCAGCATTTGTCATATCATTATGGCAAGTACATAATGATATGACGCTGATTTTCAGTGACTTCTCATTAATATTTTCAGTCACTTGGGGAGACACCGACAGTGTTCATTTAAAATTAAAAATATATAATTTGTTGGATACAAACACTGTACAAATATTACGTAGCTTCTGCTTTTCCTTTTTTTTATTGGTTTACAGAATCATTACATACACATATTTAAGGTTAATATTATGAGACCTAATAAAGAATTAAAATAATTATATAAATAAAAACATAAATAATAATATAACCCAGAAATCAACCATGTATGTCGTCCATTCAGTGTCGGCTACAAAAATCTGCTAATAATAGATATTTATATTTGCGTTTTAAATTAGAGATAGTACGCACTTTTAGTAGGGGCTGTAGTATATTGTTCCGACACTTAGTCGCATTATATTTAAAACTTCCTCTAAAAGCAGCCCTGTGGAAACGAGGTAGGCACAGCTTACATAAGTATGATTAGTTCGATGTAATGTGTCGCCTTCTCCCATCCAGGTTAGCTTACTATAGAGGTATAAGGGTGTCTTGGATATGATTACATCGAACAATAGACATGCGAGATGGCGGCGTCTACGATAATTTATGTTGAGCATCTTCTCTTTTACTAGATACGGAGTGATGTGAGAATGAGGTGGAATGTCCCAACAGAATCTGACACATGCATTTTGTACCCTTTGTACTGCTAATTTAGAACGCTTTAATAGTCTTGGGCCATAAAGTACGTCCGCATAGTTAAATTTGGATCAGACAAGCGCTTCGCTTCCATACGCATAAGTCTTAATCGCAATTCTGTACTAAGGGGTTTGGACGTATGCGGTAAAGTAGCCATAAACGGTAGAAGCAATTAGCAATAGTAATGTTGATAAATTTTTGGAAACGAAGATTTTCTTTGAAGATCACCCCAAGATTGCAAGCCTCTTTGAGGCGTTCAATAGTTTTATCTAAAATCTTTATGTTGGGAATTTGTTGTTCAATTTCTTTTACTTGATTGTTAGAACCAGTAGTAGATGCCAGTAGTATTTAGATTTATCGGGATTAAGAACCATTGTGTTTTGCTCAGACCATAAAGCGATTCTTTCCAAATCACTATTTAACTTCGCAATAGCGTCATGTGTATCTGTTTCATGAAAAGATAAATAAACTTGAATATCGT
>LUGF01046378.1:18369-29565 GCA_001625245.1 Calycopis cecrops | reverse complement strand
TTTTTTAAAATTATTTCTGGTGCCAGTGTTAGGATGCCGTCGCTTGCAGTCTAAATCTGTTTAAATGCACATAATATTTATTTTATACGCTAAAATAAACATTATCGTCATCGCTAATGAAAAACGCCTTGCAATTTTTAGTATTTTGTGTCAATGCAAGATTTTTTTCGATCAAATCTGCTGTGACAATGTCTCGATCAAGTTTTTTGGTGTGAACAAAATGTAACTGTGGCTTTTTTATTGGTTTTAGAAACAGTACTGTGTAGAAAGTTTCCTATTCTGTAACATTTACATTAACTATTAAACCAATATAGTACCTCCAGGATTTCTTTTCATAGTACCTTACTAGACCACTGTCATTTAATTGTAGATTCAATTTTGTTATTTGTGTTTCACTTTTGGCTGTCATTGTTTCGGATGGTGTCATAAATTCAGATTGTTCATTAATTTTTTTTATCATATCTTCGACATTTTTGTTAGTCCCATTTTCTCTTTGGTTTGTTTTTAGGTCATGTTCTATGTTTAAATCGTTGCTCTCTATATATTATTCATATTTATGCTCTTTCTCGGTTCTTTTTGCTCGTTATCAGTCTTCTTTTTTTCCCCGCTTATACCTGATATCACCTTTGTATCACTCCCTAAATAGTTCAAATCCATATCATCGTAAATTTTTTTGTTTCTGTCGTACCTTTTCATCATCAAAATTTATATTTTCTAAATCCATGCCATTGCTATCGTTATACTGTTCTATTTTATCATCAGAGATAAAACATTCATCGCCTGAAGAGTTATGCAGAGAATATTGTTCATCAATTTCCGTATCTGTACTACTATCATAATTAATTCTTGATCTTTTTACTCTCTTAAGATTTCTTTTTATTGTTCTGCTCCGTTTTTGTTTATTGTACTCGTATTTTTTGGAATACGAAGCAGTGGCAACATGTTCAGAAACATTTTGAGCTTCCTTAGCACATAATAGTTTAGCTTCAGGTTTAACACTGTGAAGTGAAAGCGGGCCAAATTTACGCAAGTCAAAGTATGCTTTGTTTTCCAGGGTGTTTCTAATAGCAGCTAGAATTGTTACTGTTTGTTTCCTATTTTTTTTAGCTTTTTGATTTGATTGCGTCGCTTCTTTTATTAATGTTGCTTGTTGCAGATCTAAGCAATTACGAAAACCTGGTTTATTATCCGATTGTGGTCAGAAACAACTTAGGTTACGGTATAATATTGTGTTTTTTGAATTCGTATTAATTATTTGATGCAATGTCATTGTGCCGGGTACAGGAATTAAATCTATTTTTTTCATTTGGATGCTATTTTCAGGGATGTAGAATAGTTGTATTTTAATTCTAGATTTCTTTAATAATGCTTAAGCTGTTTCTGCGTCTGTAATATCTGATCCGTAAGCTACGAAGGAATCCGTTTTTCTTTTGAGAGTTCTGCCTATTCCGTTGGCAGCTCCCTTGCCGTGGGAGGCTTCAAAAAAATTCCAGGTGGCCTTGAACCCATACCTTTTTGTGTAATCAGCGAAAAAATAAAAGTTTTTTTTCTGCCTGTATTGGCTCGTCGGGTCATCTGAGAAAAAGTGCACGGTATCGACATTAGGAAATTCATTTTTGATATAGTCCAAAATCGGTGTTAAATGCTCCCATATGGCTTCCGGACCATGGTAATTATTCGCGGAGATAGAACAGAACGGAAGAGGATCTCGTCCCTTATTTTTTGTTTTTTGTTGGTATATATGTATGTATATACAGGGTGACTGGTAATATGTCCCGATCCTGTTAAGGAGATGTAGATGAGATCACTAGCTAACACTTTAGTAAGGAGTGTATAGGGCAAATATGATCCAGTATCGAGAAATATTTTTTTAATTTTTTTTTTTAAAGTAGGGTTATACAGCATTTAAAAATTTATAAAAAAAAACTACTGCATATTTTTACATTATTATTTATTGTTACGTTAGAGCATAGTCTTGTATATAACAAAAAATATTAAAATAATTAAAAACATTAATCATTTTGAAATGAGACGTCTCAAACTCCACATTTTAAGTGAATCTTACCATGTAGTGTGGAATAAAGTTATTTTTTATTCAAAAAAACTATAATTAACACGTTCATCGCCATGGTGGGTCAAAATGACCGGCACCTCATATTCCCGTTGGAGCCGTGGGGGGTCAAAATGACCGGCACGGCAGAGCCTGATTTGCGAAGTCCATTCACGCCACAGATTGCAAACGCTACGTAATAAACTATATAATATGACCGGCGCGGCCCTAATGAACACCTGTAACCACTTGGTTTTTAGAATTTTCGATGCTATACATACTTTTTGGACTTAGAGAAAAAAAAATCAAGATTTCAAATCAAAAATTTTATTTTCTGGTCGAATTAAAATATACAAAAAGTATGATATTGAACAAAAGTGGTATTTCTTATTAGATTTAAAATAAAACGTCTCATTTTTACATACAAAAGTAATAAATCGTCATATGGACCGATAGTGAAAAAAAAAGATTTCTAACGTAAATTATAAGAGATAATATTGAAACAATTTAGTGGCATTTGTCAAAACATTGTCGACATAAATAAGGATTACCAGGACAAACAGTGCAAAACCAAGACACTTTTTTTGTTTTGCTTTTGGCCCCATTTCTTCCATACAACTGAACATTTGTTTTATAGCAATCACGACAAAATTTTCTTGTCAACACTGCTGCACCTTCCTTCTTCTTTAGCTCGTGTTATTGTCTTCTGGGTCGTGGTGTAGTCGATTCCATGTTTTCTTGACCGCCTTGAATCAACTGCTTTGTTAACAGTCGCCTAAAATCTACGACAGATATTTTCTTTTTGGTTGTACTCTGATATAGTACTCTCGCATTTACTACTGCGTTATTGAGTAACAATTCGATACCAAGTTTCTTGTACCACTTTAGTGTCTTTCTCAGAGGACTCGAACTTATTTGGTCAGACAAGTCAACGGCTGCCTTGGTGGCTTTATTATAATCAATCACGATTTTTGGCTTTATTGTTTCAATCCCTCTTTAATCCTTTTTTTTCGTAAATCCAATAGAATGTTTTGTTGACAACAAACACACGTCCCTTTTGTCCTTCCACTTCATAACGGTAATGCCATTTTTGTTTTCTTTTGCTGAAAATTCACCCGGTTTGAGATTTATAGTCATGACGTCCTTTGGTAAATTTTTCCTGTTCTTACGTAAAGTTCCTACTAAATGAGTATCTTGTCGAACCAGCTTTTCAGCTAAATCTAAGCTTGTATACCAATTATCTACGAACATAGTTATGACCTTTACCAAAGTAGTTACGTGTCAAGTTCAAGACAACGTTGGTTGGTGTGGTTTCCTGTGAATCTAATTAATTTCTATCGTATACCTCCACCTTTGTTGTATAACCAGGGCTAGTACACAATTTAAATAATTTAATGCCGTATTTGTGCCTTTTTGACTTATTATATTGGCGAAAAATTATACGCCCACGGAATGGTATCATGTTTTCATCAACACATAAACTTTCATCAGGAGTAAAATGTAAAGCAAATGTATGATTCGAAACATCCACTAATCTTTTTATTTTACCGAGGCGGTCATCTTTTCGTAGCTCTTCATTATTGGAAAAGTGAAACATTCTAAGTAAAAGTTCGAAACGGTTGCGACTCATAGTTTTTTTTTGCAAAAGATTGACCCAACATCTCATCATTGAACCAGTAATCTACGACTTTTGGTAACTTCACTATTCCCATCCATATAATCACACCTAAAAATCTTTTGATTTCTTCCTTGTTGGTTGGCATCCACAACTTCAGTCTCGACTTATTTTTGCTGACACTTTTATCAATAATTTGTTGGGAAAATATATTCGTCTGATGTGCTATCTTCAAATAGGTGGTCAGTGACTAAGAGAGAATAGAAATCAACAGGTGAACCATTTGCAAGTTGATTCCGAAGTGAATAAGTCTTTAATCCAGGTATTTCAGTAAATGGAATTATACGTGGCTGCTTACCACGAGGTTGGTACCACTCAGTTTCGGGTGTATGCCCCGATAAAGCTGGAGATAAATCACGCTCATCTTCCTCATCGTCAGATAAAATAACTCGACGTTTTCTAGCACGCGAAATATTTATCACTTCGATCACAGGTTACAATGCAATTCGACTTCTCTACATTGTCTATTTCAAGTTCTTGTGTAAACTCGAAATCAAAACAATAGTCCATTTTCACAAAAAAATATCAAAATCAAATGGACGTGGAACGAAATCACAATTTGCAACTAAACCAAAACACGTGCGAACTGGTATAAACAAATACGAATTAGTCAAGTAAGGAGAGGTGAAAGGGGTGAAGGGTGGCGGGAACAACAGCCGCACTCTCGGTGTTCTCCCGCGCCGTGCATCATTATGGCACGCGGTGCCCGTGCGCAATAGACGTGTGTCACGTTTAGGGAAACAGCGACGAAATACTTATTTTACCCTTTAAACATGTAGTACAAATTTGATTACCTTTTTTTGATAGTTTAATGCCTCCTGCACATTCTGGTAATTTTTGTAAGTCAGCAAAATTTAAATGACCCATCCGTTGATGCCATAGATTTATATCATTTTCATCTACTGTAGATAGCAATGCCGGTGCTTCAGTAACATTATTTAATAAATACATGTTATTGCAATGCATAGCTGTCAGAATTAATCTTTCGGTTACCGCGGACGTTCATTGACGCTTCAAAAACACGCAGCGAACACGTGGTCGGTACCGGGAGATTTAACTTATTATTTTGATATATCTTACAAACATGTTTCTCAAATTTCACTTCACAGACATTATTTACCATTTGACTAACAGAGAGTAAATTAGTCGTCAAAGAAGGTACATATAAGACATTTCTGACCAGTATTTTCTGTAGTATGCCATCAAAGTCTTATTTGAAAATCAACATTGCCCGAACCTTTTACTGCTACGGTTTTATTGTCTGCTACCTTAATTTTATTTATTGAAGAAGGAAAAATGTTGTACATCCATCTCTTGTCTCTGCACATGTGTAGAGATGCTCCGGAATCAACATGCCAACAGTTTTCATCCAAATCTGAAGCAACTGAAAAAGCAGCATAATAAACATTTTTAGGATTATCTGTCTTTAAGTTACCATCCTTCTTTCTATCTTTAAAATAACAATTTCTGCTTATATGCCCATACTTATTACATGTAAAGCACCGTGGGCCTTTTGGTACTTTTTTATCTTGTGGATTTTTATATGACTGACATATTTTTATTGTATGACTTAGCATAGTAAGCAACTGAATCGGATGCCTTTACCTCTTGTAATAACTTTGTTTTTATATAGTCTGCAGTAATTGACACACCTAAGCCCTCTAAGGCCATAATCATAGGTTTGTAGTAATCGGGGAGGTCAGCAAGCAGCAATGTACCAAGCCACTCGTCTCCCACTACAAAATTTATGTTTCTTAATTTATGAGCAGTTGTCATTACCTTATTTACGTAGTTTCCTAAGTCTGAGCAGTCTTCCAATGTTGTCGATATCAGATCACGTAGTAATCCTACCTTTCTACTTATCCCGGAGTCATCAAAAACTTTTTCCAATTTTGTCCATACCTGTTTAGCTGTTTTCGCCTCCTGAACGTGGACATAATTCACGGGGTCTACTAATTTTAGACCTTGCCCTCGTGTCTCTTTTTTTGTCTGAAACGTAACCTGAAGTCGGTTCGATCTCCTCCCACAGTTCCTCATGCTCTAAATAATTTTTAACGGCTTTCCAACATTGATAATTCTCTCTTCCAAAAAGTTTTTCAATTGTTCCCATTGAGATTTGCGACGTCATCGTTGGTTCTTGAAAATGCTGAAATATGATAATGCCTCACGAGGAAAAAAACGGCGAGCACGCGACAAGCGTTTTATATCTGTTGCAATCACTTTTACTATTAACCGAAAGACCCGTTTTAATTTGTAATAAGTAAGAAAGGCCCATAACCTGATGAAATATTATGTTATTTAAATAACTTGGGTGTTTGGTATTTAAAAAAGCTCACGAGAACACTTAAACATGTATTAGGTAGCACACACGGAAATCGGAGTGAGAATAGTTCAAGTGCGAGTAGTAATGATTACACTTAATCGATAAGAGATGGCGCTATACAGTGTTGCAATTAACCATAATTTAACAAAAGTGTTTCTTTTGTGTGTGCAAAGAACAAAAAAAATTGAGCTATTTCGTTTCGTCCCGAGTTTACTTGTCTGTGATTTCTTACGAGTATTTAATTTGCCGTGATATTTTTATGTTTGATTTCTATACAGTATGTAACAAAAACCCTGTTGTTCCCTTTAAGAGAACGTACATATACGTATAGGTATATCAATAGTGAAAATAATAATTCGATAACATCAAGTATTGGGCAATTATCAATTTAAATCAAAACATTGATAACTTTCGATACCACAAAAAAATGTTTATCATCCCTAATTTGTATATAAACAAAGCGGCTTCCGAGCGACTGGGCGGCATGTCAAAGGACCGCGCGCGAGCGGCTCGAACTCTTTGACACGTGCCGACACACCTGCATAATTGCAATGTTTTATGTTATTCGTATTTAGTTTCTAGCGAACCTCAGTCCTCAGACCGGAAGGACGTCCCCGCTTTATTAGACATTGTTTAAATTATCGTAAGTGATTTGTGGTGGTGTGACTTGTGAGTGATTTGTGGTGTTGTGATTTGTGAGCTATGTCGTATTCGAATGAGGAATATTTTAATATAGTGATGTGTCTCCGGAGAACGAACTGCAATTATGCAGAGGCACGCAGGCTGTACGAGGAGGCGTATGCTGTGCCACGGAACTTGCAGTTGCCATCGAATATGGCATTCCAACGTCTGCACATACGAACGTACAACACTGGCAGTGTGCACGGCCGCGAGTCCCATTTAGCTGATGCTGGACGACCCAGACTCCGCGACGACAGCATTGAAGAGCAAGTCTTGGAGATGATCCGTGTAGATCCCACTCGAAGTACACGCTCAGTGGGACGTGAAGTCGGTGTAAACCACATGCGCGTATGGAGGGTCTTAAGAGATGATGGCCAGCATCCGTACCATTATCGTCGAGTGCAATCCCTTCTGCCATCCGACTACGAGCATCGAATGGAGTACAGCAGGTGGCTTTTAGACAGGGTCCGAGAAGACAGCGACTTCTTGAGCCGTGTACTGGTCACTGACGAATGTTCATTTGTAAGGACGGGTGTTTTTAATGCCCACAATGAACATGTATGGTCGACTGTGAACCCGCATGCTATACGACCCAGTTCTTTTCAGCACCGCTGGCGGATTAATGTTTGGGCCGGTATTGTCGGTAACAAGATTATCGGACCTTGTTTCCTCGACCAAATAATGGGAGGCAGCAATTATCTCCAGTTCCTACAACACGAACTGACTGAAGAATTAGACGAGTTGCCTCTCGTTCTTATTCGTCGCATGTGGTTTCAACATGACGGTGCACCATCACACTTTTCCCGCCCTGTAAGGGACTATTTGAACGCGGAGTACGGAGAACGCTGGATTGGCCGCGGTGGACCAATAAATTGGCCTGCGCGATCACCCGACCTGACTCCGTTAGACTTTTTCTTGTGGGGATTTCGGAAAAGTTGTGAGTCTGAATCCGAAATGCGAATGCGGATACGGGCAGCATTTGACGAACTTAAATCGGATACATCGGTGCTAGAGCGCGTACGCACCAATATTGTTAAAAGATGCGAAAAGTGCGTAGAATTAGAAGGCGGACATATCGAACAGAATTTACGCAACCGTCAAGTGGATGTTATTATAATATAGTACTTATTCATAAGTTTTACATAACTGAAAAGTTACATGAAATCAAAAATTCGTTAAGTGCTTTACATAAGTGAAAAGTTACATGAAATCAAAAATTTGATAACGATTCACGTAAAATAGTGCTAAGCTAATCGTCACGTGTCAAGGTCATGAACTCACGAGTCGGCATCGGAGGCGACGCAATGGCTAGGCGGCGAAAGTCAAAGGCTTGAAGAAATATTGCCGCGCGGAATACGAGGTATACGTAACCTTTTTTAACAATAATTTTGTAGTTAATTAATATTTATTTTATAATTTTAAGATGAACAATAGAACTAAATGAGGTGAACTATTACACTTGTATATCGATTCTGATCATACTCTTAAAAGGAACAACAGGGTTTTTGTTACATAGTGTATATGTAAAAGCATCTAACTGGTAGCTACATTACATTTTACGTGTCATATGCAGTCATGAAATCATCAAAAATTGTATTATACAAAACAATCATTAGGCGTATTTCTGGCGACTAACTTTGTATTATGCCAATCGACATTGACCCCATTAAGTCTCCCATACTCACAGAATATTCAATTTTAGACGATTTGTTAAAAAATAGTGCGTATTAGCTGTAATCTAAAAATCTTATTTTTTTCAATCGGCGCATCTCCGGCAGCCAAAAATGCATGATTCCACATTAGACGAGCCCCCTCTAGATCCACAAATTCACACAATCTTCAAATTCAGGCGACACGTTTTAAGACCGCGCCCTGATACGGTCCTGGAGTTACGGTTATGCTCTCGCGTTTAGTGCGGTTTAAGAATTTCCGGAGACCCATTGAGAGGACAATACATCTGCACAGAAATTATGCCGATGTATATGGGCGTCGCTAACCATCAAAAGGCTCCAATTGCTCGTAACAGTATTAAAAGTAAAATGTAAATGTTGAGGACTGCAAAAAGTAAGAGCAATACTGCATAAAACAACGAAGTTAATTGAAGACAGACATAGATGTACCTATGATTAAAAATTACTTACGATTTTTAGTCATCTTCATACATGTTAGCCATCATCATCGTTACCAGAATGGCCACTAAGGCCCTCCGCACCTAAAAGCAAATATTTTTATAAATAAAATACTGCGAAAGAATCAATGGAGTGAATTGTAGTGGCAACTGTATTTATATACGTAGCTTGCTTGTTTTAGTTCTATAAGTATAGATAATAGAAAATTCAAATAAAAATCCAAAATAGAAAATCTGTTGATGTAAAATTAGCTTCAGTATTTTTGCAATCTAAAACAATATATTACCACCATATAAGCTATTAAAAACAACAACTGATGCGATACTTTCATTTTTAAAATGTATACAAAATAGCGAATCAGTTCATGAATAGCAATACGTTATCCCGCAAGCAGCATCACGTCAGCCTCGCAAGATTTATGTAAGCTTACAAAGAAAGCAAGCGTCTTAATGAAAGACGAATTAAAGCAGAGGCTAGTAAGTGTAAAGTCTTTTGAACAACTTGATTAGCAATTTAATAGCAGACTGCAGAATATGCAATGACACTGATAATTTTAGTTATTTAAATAAATTGTAGCTACATCTAAAGCCGACGTCGAGTAAGCTGTCTGCTTGTACATCATCACAAAATAAAAATAATTATCAACTAATATTGTATTTACACAAATTAATTTTATTTTAATAATACATTACATAAATAAAAACTTAAATAAAACTCGAATGCTAATTCAGGAATAAATATTATCACTTACTGGTTCCTTATCATCGAGTTCCTGTTCTGGTCCTGGCTTAGGTTCGGGTTCCTTTTCTGGTCCTGGCTCAGGTTCGGGTTCCTGTTCTGGTCCCGGCTCAGGTTCGGGTTCCTGTTTTGGTCCCGGCTCAGGTTCGGGTTCCTGTTCTGGTCCTGGCTTAGGTTCGGGTTCCTTTTCTGGTCCTGGCTCAGGTTCGGGTTCCTGTTCTGGTTCCGGCTCAGGTTCGGGTTCCTGTTTTGGTCCCGGCTCAGGTTCGGGTTCCTGTTCTGGTCCCGGCTCAGGTTCGGGTTACTGTTCTGGTCCCGGCTCAGGTTCGGGTTCCTGTTCTGGTCCCAGCGCAGGTTCGGATTCTAGTTCGTGGTCAGGTTCTGGTGCGGGGTCTTTTTCTACTTTCATTGTTTTTCGCGCTATAATGTAGAGTTATTTTATCGACAGAATCTGCAAATAAATTAATAGAAATTAGCACTCGGATTATAAACATATAACACTGACAAAGGCATTATCTAAAATTGAAAATTTCTAATGTTCGTTTTATTTGGTGCACTAGGTACATTAAATAAAAATAAAAAAGTAGTAAGCTCACTATAACACGTGAAAGTGAAATTAAAATGAAACAAGCTAATTAAAGTCTTAAATTATTATAAAAAAGCCGGCATTTTACGAGATGACAGGTACTACGGCATATAAAGGCGGGTCTACGCTAGACGAACGGAGCACAAGCGGAGCCGTTCTAGGTTTCGTCGTTCGCGGCGTCAAGTGTGGACGTGCAACGAACCTACAACGATCACTGTCCTCGAACGCGAAGCAAATCCCTTTGTATTCGTCAAAAAACTGACAACAGGCGGAACGCAGCCGAGCACGAGCGAAATGCTCGCAGCGCGCTCGTTCGATGCTTGTAAGTCGGTCCACACTATACGAATTGTGTTAGGCTCGTGCTCCGTTCGTGCTCGGTTCGTCTAGCGTAGACCCGCCTTTATATATAATAGATTGTAAGGTACGAGTGTCGGGGTGACGATAATAAATGAGACAACGGTATTTCAGCATAGTTGTATATTTTCTGTGACTATTACTTCGACTATTACATTGAGACTCTCTTTGTGACTGCGTGTCTTGTCATTCGGAGCGGCGAGCTTTTATACTAATGCACACTACGGCAATAGTGCCGTTACAATATTCCCCCTTAAAAAAAATAATGACAATTATTCCCATGTTCAACAAAAACTTAACTAGATTACATGATGTTATACACCTCTGCAACATTTGATACATTCAATTACAATACAAAGCTCATATTACACAATCATATGCACTGTAGGTCTCAGGCGACCACCTGTTCTCAATACATTAGTTCTATTTCAAGATAACACTAACATATTATACAGTATACAATATTTACTGGGAAAAGATTACGTCCAGTAGTGGGCATCTGCTTGATGATACGTGATGAGGATGATGCTGTTTTACCTCTAAAAATACAACACTATGCGTAGGATGCTTGGGCCGGTTGTTGTCTCGGCTTCTAAATCGGTTTCATTGCCACAGCAGACAACATCTCCTTTCTTGTCCACTTTTTTATACTTTTGTTAC
>LUGF01046360.1:0-11038 GCA_001625245.1 Calycopis cecrops | reverse complement strand
CCGGGTGCTTTGTCTGTACTTTGCGTCTCCATTGCCTTTTCTACTTCTCTTTGTAAGACCAACGGTACATCGCTGTCCACGCCAACTGCTGGGTTCAACTTTTTTTCACACATTTCAATAATTATTTTCTAATTCAAAACAAAATTATATAAAAAAATATTAATACGTGGGTACTTCTACAGGAAAAGACTTTACGTATAAAAAAAATTATCATTATTTGAATCATACGCATATTCCCTATTTTAGCCCAAATATTTCCTGTGTCTGAGCACCCTTTCATATGTTCTGTTCTCCCTTCTTCAAAACTTAGCACTAAATAGAAACGTAAGTCTACTTAATTATTTAAATAAATATAAACATACCAAAACATACACTTAATATAACCAAATGAGGTACCACAACCCTGTGATGTAAGTATTATAAAACAGCACCAATAAAACCTTTTTATTTTCAGCCACTGGTCCATGACTGCCGAGCTAGCTGCTGCTCAGGAGAAGCAAATGGAGGTCTGTCCTGTCTGTGGGGCTTTCCTCATCGTTGGAGATGCACAGCAGAGAATTGACGACCATCTGTCTGGCAAGCAACATGTTGGGTACGTTTTTAATTTGTTGGTTGTGTGTATTGTTTAAGCAAATTCGTATTATGTTCCTATGTGGATATTTAACCTTCAAGCGGGCGCGCGTAGTCGAATCGACCGCGCTTAATACATTTTCGTCTGTATTATTATTATTATTAGTCATCACATGCATTTCTCATTTCTAGTAGCCTGTCGCTATGTCATTGGGAGTAAAATAATGACTATGGTGTCACCCGGGGCGCTCTCCCCACTCCACAAATTGCATTTTGCAATTGTTTTAGTTCCGGCGCAGTCGTCGAAAAGACTACACGCGCCTGTCGTCGAAAAGGTTACGCGCGACGCTCAACGCGACGTATGCTCATTACGTGCTTGTAGTATTTTTTCGATTGTCTCTCAATGTTATCTACTCAATCTTAGAATTTTGTATTTTTTTTATAAAATGAGTCATCTACGGTTATCACAAAGTGTAGTAATCGAGGAATTACAAAGAGAAGACGAAGAAGAGAGTGAATCAGAGCTCAGTTACCAAGGCTAAACTAAATTAATGTTAATTGTTTTTTTTTTCTTATTTTGTAATTTTTATTGTTTTACTAGGTATATAAACTAGCCTGACGAGTGTAAATGGGTTTTGTGTTCCTAATTTTTGTTTTGATCCAAAGAATATTTTAGTTATGATATTTGTTTTAGTGATTGATTTTTTTTTCACAATTTTAATTACTTGTTGTGACAAATCTAATATCTTTAAACGAGCAATTCTTGTATATTTATATATATATATATGTGTAATCAGGATCTCGGAAACGGCTCCAACGATTTTCATGAAAGTTACAGATTAGGGGTTTTTCGGCTCAAGGAATCGATTTATCAAGGTCCCAGGTTCGAGAAAAGCTCGGTTCTCAAGATATAATAATATATAATATATAATATCAGCGCCATCTATATTATATTATATATAATTATGGTTTTTTACTCCTCAATAGATGGCGGAATTCCGTCTTTTTATTTTTTATCCGAGCGAAGCTCGGTCAACCAGGTACTTAGACTTTAAATACAATGATAATATATCTAAGTACAAAGAAATAAATGATTATTTCATAATTAGTGGTTTATTTCTCTTATTTATCTCATAGGTCTTTTCGGTTACGCGCGCCCGCTCCCGTTACAAATGACCGCACGCCCGCTTGAAGGTTAAAGCATTTTGTTTATCAAAATGTTTAATTTTTTTTGAGAAATAAGATAGAGAAAGAAATTTGTCGAGAAATAAGAAGACAAATAAGAGAAAGAAGAATGTTGTTGAGAACCTTAATTATAAAGGGATTAACATCTTGGATTTCCACAGAGACTATCTACCGTGCGGGATATTCGAGGAATTAAGTTGTTCTGAATAAGATTTTATAGGTCTTGAGAATTGTGAGAGCTTGGATGAACCATTGGGCTAATGGAATAATGAAAGGCAAATTGTCTGTTAGTTACAAACGACACCCAGCTGTTAGAGCATCTATTCAATAATAAAAAAAAACTAGATGGATGTATAACCTTACATGCTGCAATAATATTATTTAGCTCCCATTAGCTCACAGATAAAGAATAACGAATGTATTATATCATTACAGATATTTCAAGTTGCGCCAAGCTTATGAGGAAATGAACGAAGCTCGAGAGAAAGAGCAACAGGAGAAGAGGAGACGCGAGGAGAGAGAGAGGGATCGCAGCAGCCGCGGCAGTGGGGGGCTGGGTTCGGACCGGCGCGATCGGGAGCGGATGGACCGGGACAGGGAAAGGGATAGGGAGCGGGACAGGGGGGATAAGGATAAGGAGCGGGATAGGGAACGTCACAGGTTAGTTTGTTTTGGAATTCCTAGGTTTGAAAATAGAAATGTTATTATTGGTATTTGAAACTCAACAATGTGTCAAGGAGTAGGTACTTTGTTTAGGGTTAGGTCTATTGCTTGTAAATTATGCACAATATCCATTATTCTTTTTTATTATATTATTAATGAAATAAAATAAAAAAAAAACAAGTGCCCTATAACAGAGAGATAAATATTTTGGACACACAACTCATACGTAAATAATCATTACTTTCCGTGTGACCCTTAGTGAGCCTTTGTTTGACCCTTTTTTTTAGATTCGTATCTTCAAAAAAAAGAATTATAATTTCATAATGTTGGTTAATTATTTCAGGTCTTCCAGAGACGAAAAGGAAAGAAGCAGCCGCCATGAAGAAAGGGACCGTGAGCGGGAGCGAGACAGAGAGCGCGAGAAGGAGAGGGAGAAGGAGCGAGAGCGGGACAAGGAGAGAGAGAGGGAGCGAGATCGCGACCGGGAGCGGGATCGAGAGCGAGACAAGGACAGGAAGCACCGGAAAGAGAGAAGTGAGCAACTGTTTCATTTGAATAATTTCAATTTTCCATTATGGTTAATAACAATCTCGCAAATATTTATATAGTTACAAATACTCACTTTTTCGTTATTAAATAAATAAATAATTATTTATTTGCGAAAAATACACTGCTCCAAGAAAGAACGTTTACATCAAAACATGAACAATAAAGCAGACAAATTAAGCACAAAATAAAAGTTTAAAAAACAAGTAAACATTAATCAATAACTTTCTTAAGGTAACAGCGCAATCCACAAAAAGGTGAGACCTATTATAGATACGAAAATTAAAAATCGAATAGAATAACATAATTCACATTCCAATATATTTGTTGTAGTTGTTTATGTAATTTTTACAAAAAAAAAAACAATTTATCTACTTAGATTGCTATAAAGAAATAAACATTTAGATTATGATTGTAGGCCATATTGGTTGTTATTTATGTATTGGTTGTATGTAAACAGTGTGACATTCATTATTCAAGAATTTACAGACAATAAACTCTATAACCTTGTTTTTTTTTCACTATTTGTGCCTTTATTGTATTCAATTGCATTTGTTTGTAATGTGTACAATAAATATTTTATTCTATCACACTATAAGATAAAAACATTTTTTCTGTATAATAAATAGTCATAAACATGTTATTGTTCATACTCATTAGAGCTATTTGTTACAGGGTCCTCCCACGAACGCTCGCGCCGACGGTCGCGCGACCGCCATTAGCGACAGACTGAGGTATCACAATCCACCCGAACCGGTAAGCATATGCTAATGTACTCTATATGATCATGCAGCCATGCAAACTACACACACACATAAGGCATGATCCTAACAACTCCACATACATAAAACACATCCTCGATTATTGGTACAATGATAAGTATTAAAGTGAACACTTATTTTACAGCTATAGTTACATGCCAAAATAAAAGTTTGGTATTTGGCAAAATGGGAAAATGTGCAATTGCACTCTCGATTTGGTAGTTGTCGTCACACCGACGGACCTGGCAGGTATTTAATTGGTATTTTGAATAGCTGCTGCGTTGCAGACAATTGGAAAAAATCTGTTTTCTGGATGGTCGCTTTTGCTGTGCGAAAGACGTTACTGTCCATGAGTTTATCGAGCTGCCTTTGCGAGTTGAGGTATTTTTATGTATTTGTTTCGTCTTCGCGATACCGGAGATTCGGAGTATCGGTGCTGTGTTCAGATGATGCCAGGTATTTGTTAGGTTCTCGTTAGGGGTGTAGGGTCCAGTCAGAAATTAACCACTTAAGTAGTTCCATATACGTGCATTAAACTAATTTAGCTTTACAAGGCTCAGTATATCAGTATGATTATAATGGAGATGTCAGGAAGCATGTACCATATGCTTCTTTGTCACATACAGGCTGCTGTATTTACATCACCTACTATGCATTTCCAGGTACCCTCATATGGGAACAAGTATATAAAAATTTTCTTTCAACACAATAACTTGTTGCCATATTTTATTCTAAATCTACCCTTTATCCCTTTTGAAATCAACTGACAATACCAACTGTTATTAAATTACATTTTTAAGTTTCATAAGTATATTATTTTGTAACTTTTAGCAAGTTTGTGGACAATAATTACAGATCTACAGAAATGAATTGGAGTTGGTTGTTCATCAGATGATTTCATGTGAACATTTTTATACTCTCGTTACTAGCTTACCGATGGACTTTTCAGTGGGCAAACAGTAAAGGAAGAAGGACAACAGCTGAGAGCAGAAGTCTACAGCGTCAATGAGGTACTTTTGAAATTAGCACCCGAAGAGCAGAAGCAGCAGTCTTGAGGTGAATTGTCACTTGGCCTACGGTTTTGAGGTGACATAATATTACAACGTAATGGATATCCAAATAATTAAGATGCATGTATTTAATCTTGCATTGAATAAATATGTTATAAATTGAATTAGCTTTTAAGTTTGTGTAAACGCTACCTCTGCAAATGTTTTGTCCCTAAGGGAGTTTTATCTGTAACCCCGAATCCACTGTGGAGTGATTTCAGGTATTTATCACCTTTTATTTTATTAAAGTAAAAATATTGTGATTGATTTTTATTTGACTCGTGTGAACCATTAGGGATATAATAAAATATTATAAAATTGTTGTGTTTTATTTCTAACTAGTTGACCTAACAGACACTGTCCTGACATTAATAAAAAATATATGTGGTAATGTGTATTTTTATGTGGCCATAATTGTCGACCCATTATTTTGCAGTACAATGTATTTGAAGTCGAGACACTGACTGCAGCATTTTATATATTGATAAATTATAGCCTATATGTTACTGAGTACCAATTCGAATTTGACAAAAAAGTTTCAGCATAATCTGTCCAGTAGTTTTTGCGTGAAAGCCCCCACAAGACGCAGACAGAATGACGTCTTCTACAGTTTTATTATATGTATATAATATAGATTGTACAATTCCCTCTACAAGACTTATAACCATTTTTGCATCTATGTATTTATAATATGTAATATTTATCACAACATACGAAGAATTCTATTCAGAATTATTTTATATTTATTATAAAAATAATTTCTTACCGTAAGATAAGGATAAGCAAGTAAGTTACATTATAACATCACTTGAAGGAAAGAAAGAAAAGAAAGAAAATATTCTATATATAACTTGCTATTCTTATTCTACGAAGCTAAATTTGCGTTATGGAATCACAGGTTGGAACAATAAAACTAGGTAGTATAACTAAAAATAAATCCTTGAGGGGCCAAATTTATGCCTTGGAGAAGCATCTTGACTTGGACTGGCATGAAATGTTTCCTAATCAAGGCATATTTGTTAATGTAACACTTTCTAGTGATCGAAGCTAAACAACATTTCTAGAGCAACATTTCGTAATTGAAGGTAACTGTGAAGGTAACCAACAGCGGTCAGCGACACACATCACAAACTTATCTGACCCGGTGGTAGGCTTGTGAAGAAATATCGATATAAAATATTTCAATAAAATAAAATATTTTATTTGAAATTTTATCAAAAGCGATATAAATTTTTTTGTGGTACACCCTAGAATCCCAAATTATCAAACCTTTTTTTTTAATTTGATCTTTTTCCATAACAACTTACATTTATTAGAAATGGCTGAGGATTGCCGACCGCTGTATTATAGGTACCGACACCTAAATGCTATAAAAAAAAATATCGATATTTTAAAATAAAAATATCACTACCGATATTGATATATTTAAAAATATCGATATTTTATTACAAATCCGACATCCCTACCCCGTAGCCAATAGTTTCCTCTGTCTACGCAAGACTGGAACTAAAGCCGTCATTGTGAAATGACATCTGTTGAAATTTTTATATTTATTGGTGGAGCGAACGTAAGTAGATCGGAGAAGGTAGTCCGGTCAATTTAGACATAAAAAAGTGCTAAAATAACAATAATTCCCGGAAAGCCAAATTTTGGTGGAGACCTATAGTTTGCCATTACAAATCAAGTTTTAAAAGTCCCCATCGATCCTATGTGTGCTTAAAAAGTTATTCGAGGTCAAAGGTCAAAATTTGAGGTTTTTTGGATTTTGCTTGAAAACGGTAAGATTTATCAAAAAAAACTTTAAACCAAAGTTGTAGATCTTAAAATTATCTACAAACATGGTATCAATGATTTTTTCCTAACAGTTACCATTCCTGAGATATCGCGATTCTAAGAGTCATATAATAGTCATTTTAAAGTCATTTATTATTGTACTCCAGTCTCCACCATCGAAAGTAAGTTGAACTTCTTAATAAGCTCACTGTTAAACAGCTTTAGCCTTTATTTTTAAAAAATTGTTAAACCATAGACAACCACGCCGTCAACTGTCACGATGCTGTCACATTTGATAGGTCCCTACCGTCACTAATCATTTTATTTACATTTGTTTACAAGTTCGAACCAAAACATTTATGATTTAACATTTCTTTAAACCTTTCGAAACTTTAAATCTAATTTTTGTAAATATTAGGGTTGCTTATTATTCGTGTTTTGTATAATATGGTTTCTGATCCTGAAAGTAACGTAATGTTAACAGAAGAGGCGAAACAAGCAAGAGCTATACTTAGAGAAAAGTTTCTGAAAACTGTGAATGAATTAAATGGTATTTATATTATTGTCGGTACTCGTTGACACTATTAGACATCTATTTATATGTTTATAGGAAAAGACGTAAATGAATTAATAAAAAATGGATTGTATTTATTCAATTTCTACTTTCTATTTTAGGTATCTAGTGATAAAAATTACTGAATGCAGTGGTTGATTTAATGTTTTAATAAATAGCTGAATTGCACATATTCTCCTTCATTTTTTGTATGTAATTTTCAGGATCAACCTGTAAAATTCTTACATATGAACAATCAATGTTGCAAGCAACATTCACAGCATGGAAGCCAGACGGATCAGACATATTAGTAAAGGATTTGAAGACACCAGCTAACATCAAGATGAGCTCTGCATTATTAAGGACACCTGATGTTATTGCAATAACTTTTGATAAACCTATTGAAGCATTGGAATCAAATTAGTATAGAATTTTATAGTTTAGGGATTTATTAAATTTGATATGCCATCTTGGTCTGACTGCTGCACATGGTAGAACTATTTGGTAGAACCAAAGTTGTTCTAGACTGTCTTCATACATAGACCTTGTGGATGAACTACAAATATAAATTAATATTAACTAACATGTGGGATCAACTACTTACATAATATTAAAAACATTATCCTTCCAATCTTAACCCTTTAACCGCGAAAGTCGGATTAATCCGACAAATATTTTCGTGCTTATTTCGCGAAAGTCGGATATTTACGACCAAATACCACTACTCGGTTAATCTGCCTTTTTGTTTGATAGCACTGAAATATATCAAAATAATGTTCATATTTTGGTAAATAGTTGATGAAGTAATTATAAACAATTGCTTACACTTTAGTTTCTTAACTAGAAGACTTAAAAATAATGTCTAAAATTAGATAAATTACTGATAGTATTTTTCTAAGTGTACTAATGTCCAACGCCTGCGTCGGAAAAATCCGACAGTAGGGATGGGACGTAAGCGATGATTTACTGATAGATAAATCCACATAAATCAAACTAGATCAGCTTTTACGTACTAATTTATTATAAAACAAATAAAACAATTGTTACTGTTGAAATAAATGTGTTAATTTTATTAAATTTATAATAAATAAGTATTGATTTGATTAAATTTGTAATAAATAAAGCTTAAAAATATCAGTGACTGAACTGACAATTCCCATCCCTAGTCTGCACGTTTGTAAACGAATGTTGTGAGTTCACCTCGCGCGACGGTCGGAAAAAGACGACTGCTTATGACGTCATAAAGGAGAGCCGCCTTCTGGAATCTTCCATTAGTGTTGTGCGCAAATATATTATTTTAATGTTCGTATTAGCCATAATTGTGTTTCAACATGAATAACGAAATTAATTTCAAGCCCAATTTTATTATGCCGAAATCAATAAATCTTTTCTCACACACATATTAAAAATAAAATAACTAAGTAACGCTTTCTATCTTCTGTCTGTTACGATCATAGACTACTATTTCATACTAGGTTACGATATTTAGATGAAATTGTAAGCGTTTGAAGGGGACATACTTATGTATATCGATATGCTATTATTGAACATCTCTATTTGTTGTAGGTATTTATATTTCGTTTTACTGTGCTTAGCGCCGAGGGCACGACAACTGAAATTAAGTCTAGCGGGTAAAAGGTTAATAAATGTTTTTTACATTTCTGAGTTTTTTTTTACCTCTTGGTATATAAGTCTTATGTATACAAATCTTTAAATAGAATATTTGAGGGGTCTTCCAACCAACCTATTGAAGTTCAAACATATCGTGAATCATCAGTATTCCGGGTAAGGAGCAAATACCGATTTCACACCGAAGTAGGTGGGAAGTTTAGTGAGGTTCCCGAACAGCAAATAAAACCAGAAGTTATACAGACATATAATTTTGTTGCAAAAATTAAGACTAAGCTATATAAAGTCTCACTGAATAGAACAGCACATTCACTACTTAGCACTGGTATTGATATGTGCACATGAGTGGCAAACACCTAAGCACATTATGGTTGTGCAGATGTGTGTGGGCCTATTGAGGATGATATCCCGTAATACTCAAAAAGTGTATGTGCTAATTAGTGATTGTAAGAGAGGTCGAAGCATTTGCGAATTACCTGTGACTGCACATCATAAGTAGGTACATAACGCACATCTGTCTGTTATTTTGCCTTCTCGCTCATCCTGCGCCTGAATTGCATTACATTTTTATGTTTAACTTTTTTATACCTCCCTGTTTACTTAAGTTGAACAAAAAAAGGTTTCATTTGTCAAAATTTTTCCAAATTGGGATATTATTTTTTTTTATTTAAAAAGAAAACAATGTTACGTAATACGTTGTTCAAGACCTCCCTCTCGCCCCTGTAACGTATCGAAACGTTTTACAAGAGCCCCTCCCCCCAAATTGCGTTACGTAATACTTGAACGCTCCCTAAGGTAATCAAGCAGTTAGTCTTTTGGTAAGTAACTATCACGACCTGCTCATATCTTACTTCACATCACACCATAAACAACACGATGCTCGAAAGCATAGCCATAATTGTATTCCGGTTGTGCCGTCCTGATTTAGCTGTAAAGCAGCACAGCCATTTACGAGACTTTTTGTCAACAGTGCTAACAGAATCAACAAGTACATGTGCCAGGCGTGATGTGAATTTAGATATTCTTTGGCAATATTAGGTACTTTAATAATCTATATCTATACTAATCATATCATACTTACTTAATATTATAAATGCGAATGTAAGTTTGTTTGTTACCCTTTCACGCGAAAACTGCTCAACCGATCATCATGAAATTTTGTACACATGTTCTTGGAGGTATTAGAAGTAACATAGGATAGCTTTTATCCCGAAAAAATGTTCCTGAGGGATTACGCGGGCGAAGCCGCGGGGCGCAGCTAGTATTATAAATAAAGAGGAAAGATTTGTACGTATGTAACGAATAAACTCCGAAACTATTGAACCGATTATGAAAATCTTTCACCATTTGAATGCTACATTATCACAGATTAACATAGGCTATGTTTTACCGCGGGAAAAAGCTTCATTCTCATGGGAAAACGGGTAAAGTTTTAAGCGGCTTAAAAGAGTGCTGGCCTTCAACTCGTTGGACTGACGACTCGTTTAAGGTGAGAGGAAGCCGCTGGATGCAAGTGGCTCGTGATCGCGAGCTATAGCGCCCGATGGGGGAGATATAATAATCTCTTGACTCGACCGATTGCTATGAAAATTTCTGTATGTGTGTACTGAGTATATGAAAATAGTTCGTAAAGTAAATTTCATTCCGATAGTTCCATGGGATAAGAATGCGGTTGAAACCGGGCGTGTCTCGTAGTAGTCTTCTACATCTTGCAAGTCACATGCATTGAAATTGTCGAGTAATTTCTACCCTCTCAATCAATATACAGTAAGCCGGTACGTGGAGAAACGTGGAGTAAACCCAACACACCCAGGTAATTGAGATAAATCGGGGGCGCGTTTTTATTTTACCTTTTCACTTTTTTCGGGGCCATCAATTATTCACCGAATTAACTCTAAATTTGTTGGACAAATGTAAATAGAAGTCTTCGTTAGCTATATTTTTGTGCATTTGAATGAATTATATTTATTTGAGAATAATAAAAAATGGAATGTTTAGAAATGAGGTGATGAAATAGGAAATTCAAATATCGTAACTCTTAAGATTTCAGCGATAAATGAAATTAAATGAAAAAGTTTTTATTCAAAATAGAATTACAGAAATTACTTTTTGAACGTCAACATTTAAATCTACCACCGGTTCAACCCTAGCCCTGCCCTGAGAAGAACCGGCGAAACAATCTCAAGAATGCGGCGGGATAGAAACTGGTCTCATAATGCGATTGTAATTGAGAAGTGAATTAGCAAATATAAAAAGACAGTGCAGCCGAAACGGGCCTGCTTCACCGAGAGGTACCTCCGGGCTCCGTT
>LUGF01046340.1:109042-139992 GCA_001625245.1 Calycopis cecrops | reverse complement strand
AAAAATTATCCCAAAACTGTCGCCAATTGACTCTAGACGAAATAAATAAACGTGCGAATCCAACCTCACCTTCAAATCATAAAGTTCTGTTTACGTACATATTTAGGGTTCCGTAACTCAAACAGAAAAAAACGGAAGTCTTATAGGATTCATTTGTGGTTCGAAAAAGATTTCTCTTCAAAAAAACATACTTCTAACTCAACGTCATAAGAGTTACAGCCATTTAGGCACTAATATTTTTTGCTTTAGAGAAGAAGAATTAAAGTTTTTATTAAGTGGTTTCGTTTTGTGATAGAGCTGAATATTACTTATTGGTACATTAAATTGACCATGACTCTTCATATGGAATATATTATATAATCATTTGTGCTTAAAGAAACTGGACTGAAACTTATTTTTTATAAACACGACAACTAATTTTGAAAGAAAAACTTAAAACTATCTTCAAGCCTACACATACCTATTATGTCTATTTTCTTGCTATAGAATGTTTGGTGATGAGAACTTGTAATATTTCGCTAACTAATGTCGCTAAAAATTCAACACGACAGATGTTACTCATACAAATAGTTCTAAATATTGTAAAATACACTATTTTATTCGAGTTCTGCGTTGCAATTCAAGCTATTAAAGCTTTCATAATAATGCCACAAAAGACATCCTTGATAATTAAACCTACGAAGGGTCTTTCTTATAAAAATGTGTACTTTCCTATGCGTTATAAACAATCATACAATTGTGAAACTTTGAAAATAAAAAAGTTACCCTATTTTTGTAAGCAAGTTGTAGTAGTAAGTTTTATGGTGTTGAATCTGCGTAAGCATTTCTATATTTTTCATAAGTTACCGAGTCCATTAATAATTACAGACTTCCAATCTATGGACAGATTCAATGGATAGGATAGATTGATGAATTTATAGTCGTGATACGAATTTGAGCTCCCGTAAATAACCGTGTCGGACTTGATGGTGTGGACGTGTGAGGACACAATGACCGAATCAAAATTAATAGCATCAAAACAGTATAATTGCATGAGTTTACTTTCTACTGTAAAATCAAAATATTTAAATGCAAAATATGTAATGTATATTGTTAAACAATCGATTTCACAAATTAAATTTAAAAATACCAATGTCTCATTTCGACGTGAAGAATATTATGTAAAGAAAAAGGTGAAAAAACACCAGCCTGGCTGCGCTATCAGTAAACTTACGGTTTTTACGTATTTTCTGCATAAAACACATTTCAAGACAAACGAGCTCTTAATCAAACTCACAAGTACTTTTGTAATCATCAAACAAACTGTGATAACACTCCAGGAACCAATGTTAGTTTACACAATAACTATGTTTGATTAGTCTTTAGAGTTGCAACATGATTCCTATTGTTAAGCATCAACCATCAAGCTTACAAGTTACAACGCAATGTGTGTTGTAAATATTGCTCTTTAATTTAGGTCCAATCTAGTATAAATATTAGTCAAAATAAATAAATATGTATGATAATTTTATTAAATTTTAGCTTACCAAGTTTACTGTTGGCTGCTAGTAATCTATGGTCTATATAACATGTAGGCTAATGCCATTTGACAGTATCAACTATACAAATCCTTTGCTATCACAAAATATAAAGGGTTTAAGGGCTTATTTTTAACAAGTAACACTTAATTTACGTTTTACTTACAATGGTTGTTTATTTACACAAAGATCAGTTTCAACAATTTAAAGCAGAATAAATATATACCTACTAGTCCAGTCAATTTAGCGATTTACTTCGGAATGAGGGAGAACAAACTAAATATTTGTAGATGATTATTTTGGCGTTTAAAAAATTGTCTCAAAAGTAGTAAAATAATGTGACGTTTGTAATAGTCATGAGGTCAAAGGGAAAAAAACAGTTTTACTCCATTATCTCAGTTTCTATTGCTCCAATGATGTTAACGTCTATAAAAAATTACAAAACATAAAATTTGGGATAATTTTTATTTGAAACTTTTTTTTACGCGCTTTATCGTTTTTGAGATACCTGTACGCGCAGCGCTCTGCTATGCATACTGTAATTCACGTTAAAGTTTTTTCAGTTCACCTTAGTTAATTTAATAGTAGTTAGTTTACCTTAACTTTATCTAACATTTCAACAACTCATTCTGTCACCTATTTTAAAACCTCGTTGAGAGAGATTTAATGTCGTTAAGATTTTATCATAGTTTAATTAAAAAGACTTACATAAATGCTACGCAACAAAGAAGACTTTGTTATATTTATTTTAAAGTTTTGCTGGTTTGCAAATGACTCATTTAGCCGCAACTGGAGATGTACTCAATCTCTATTTGATATATTTTTAATATAATATGCGTTTTATTTAATAAAATTCCAAACGATCAGAGTCCTGTGATGACTTTTGGCATCCATGAATAATGACATGAAGCTTCAGATACATTGCCGGAAAAGTCGCATATCGCACGAAACGCAACAACATAGCTGTCACGGTGCGAAAGTGTCGCTTGTGCGAGACATACTTCTCCGGTTATTCCTGCTCGATTCAGCTGTAACACAGGAGTGTACTACCACTTACAAAACTCTTTTCATATGTGTAGTGGCTCTCGCCATTCCTCTTTTTAATATAACTATTATAATTGTTAAGAACTTGGCCTTGTGTTGTTTACTTTAATAGTGTCCTCATCTATTTATTTTTATGGTATCATAAAATTAAATAACATTTATACTTTCTCATATATAATAAGCGTTTTGAGCTTCCAACTAACATTGACGTAAACTTCAAAACTTATACAATGGACTCGGGACTGTATTGTAAGCGGCTAATTTCATTCAACAGAGAACATGGCTTATAACTTGATTTATGTCTGCTCGCCGCAAACTAAATGGATTAATAGAGCCGAGTCGTCTATTACATCGCTTCGTGCTTTAGTGGTAACGTATTCAACCACAAACACCAGTTCCCGCGTTCGAATCCAGTGTCCAGGATCAAACAAAGAGTATTTGGATTTTTCAATTTCTAATAACAGTCCGCAGTTAGCAAGACAGCAATGTTACACTTCCATGTCTCGGAGGTAACTGTCAACCGTCGAATCTGCAATTAATTTCTATCCATTCTTGTCGGATCGTGCGAAACATTCATGTACAATATGTCTTCATTAGATGGCTCGTCGCTACTATTTCTACTCTTACTATTTTTCGTATGAACGAACGAACTATTCATCAATATTATATATTCATAAATCAAATATCCAGTGATTGACAATGCCTCGTAGAACCAATAAAGGTATATGTATATAAGCATTTTCCCTGCGTAATAAAAAAAAAAAAAAAAATATGTATATAAGCATAACATGTTGCTTCAGTTCGAAAGGATCGTAATAATAATATTTTGCCATATAGTTCAGTCATTTGTTTAAGAAAAAGGGATGGCCCTTATTTATACTCATACATATTTCGCCTTCCAGAACTTGACAGACTACACGAAATATCATGGCATGTTATCTGTTGTTTATCGACAAGCAAAGGAAGAGGTCGTCTGGCCCAATGTAGCTGCAATGCAATCTGGCATTGGCACAACTACCTATTACGAGACGCGGTAAAAATCAAGGCACAGACAAATTTATTTGTATTAAATATATAATATACTGAATGGCACATTTACGTCCTTTAACTATTAGGAAGTCTCATTTTATGTTCTGAAACGTAATTACTTACATTTAATCTGAAACATTCGTCTAGATTTTGCTTTATCTTCATGTTCCTAGTGCTGCAGAAGGTTTAAATTACTACAAACCGTGCACACCGTAGCTAAATAGTGGGCGGTAATTTAAACCTCCCGAGCTCGTATTATTTCTTAACTTTGTCACGTTGCATTATGGTAACACGAATTCCCACGTGACTTGATCCCTTTTCCCTTAGTGTCGCCCTTTGAAAATTGCGCTATATTTTTTCCTTGAAGCTGAGTTAGCATTTAGATGAAACGATGAGGAGGAATGTCTGTCCATCGTCAATAAGGCTTTTTGGAGCTCTATAGATTCGTATGACTGATAACAAGGTAAAGGTTACTTCACGTTGGTTGCTTGCCGAAGCAGGTCTTGTGGCATGCAATAGGGAATATGCGTATGATTCAAATAATGATAATATTTTTTTTTATGTAAAGTTTTTTCCTGTAGATGTGCGTACGTATTAATATTTTTTTGTATAATTTTGTTTTCAATCAGAAAATAATTATTGAAAAGTGCAAAAATTGTGCGGGAAGATTGAATTAGGTGAAACGCACGCCATTGGTCGGCATGAATTGTGACGTCAAATATCATAATAATGTGATTGTCAAAGAGTATTGGAGCATTGCCATTGGTGGTTGTTATGATGCGTGACGTCATGTCAGCGCGGCAAAATGGCGATCGTTTAAAAAGCTGTTATCGGCCTACTAATTTGAAACATTTTTTTTGAGCTTAATATTGTTTGTTCAGCGCTGGTATTTTTTTTACATTAATGTAATTATGCAAATTATCATTTAAAAATATAAAAAAAAATACATGCATATTCCCTATTGTAAACTGTGTTTTTTTTGTACTAAAAATTAAAAAAATCTATTGATACATAAAATAAAGAGGAAGAGTTAAAAGATTCGAAGGGTTAAAACCTTTTGAATACCAACCTTTTAAATGAAATAGCATAACAGCAAACGAATGTTATTGTTGTTTATGTTATTATATCGTTAAATAAAAAGATCCATCTACATAAATACATATTTTTGTAATTTGAGGGACACCATCAAATATTTTGTGACATCCACATGGACAAATTCATGAATTATGGCAGGTTCGGATAGTATTCAATTCATGTAGTTTCTTTTAAAATTCTATTAAGTATTAAACAGTGTCCACTTGAAGTTTTTATTTTAAAATAGTATATTATAATATAATTAAAATTAACGTACACGTCAAATATTTGTAATCTTTGGGGTGACGTAGAGTAATTTATTAACAGCAGTCTAACTGAACGGCTACAGATAATTTCGAGAAATAGAGCACGATACATTTTAAACACGTGTAATATAGATAACCGACGATATAGTGCCACTGACACCATTGACCAATCTAACAGAGGACTTCCTTTTTTCGGACCTGAACTTATGTTGTAGAAACGGAAGAGAACTTTGTTTAAAACTTTACCAGGACTCTTGAGTGGTATTTAAAAATATAAGAACTCGATCTCGAGTCAATTATGAACGCGTATCGAACTTTTCATTCTTCACATCGCAAAATTTTATTTCCAGATGAACTTTTCATGAAACTTAGCTCTGTATAGTTTAATAAGTAAAATATTAAACTAATTGGATAGCTATTGTAAAATTGAACCATAAAGATCAATCAATCAATGTGATATTTATGCTCTGATGTGATCGGAAAGCAGAAAATGTATAATAAAAGCGCCCTCTAATGTACTGTCATATCCCCTTCCATCAGTATAAGGATTTATAGTTGTAAATAGTTCGGGTTTTATGTCCTTTCCTTTTCTCATACATATCACATCGGTTCTCGGTCTTATTCGAACATAAAGTGAGAAAGTTTTTAAAGGACTTGGATTGGATGTTATTTTGATTGTTGACCACATCAGACGACCGTACTCAAGCTTCGATGCACCTTGTTTGTGTTAATTGGAATTTCATTGAATACCCATATGTTTATTCGATGAAGAAAAAGTTTCCTTTGATTTATTAATGCATAACTTCCTGTTACATAACTTGGTACCCAGGGGAAGTTATGTTGCATAACTGACCCTGCTTATATTTGACACGGACAGTCTACTCGTGACCACGGCCGTTGCATTACGGCCGAAACGTCGAGAGTCGAGGTAAATACTTCGATTTTGTAACGCGATTAAGTCCAGTTTATAGTATATAAATATAAAGTACCCCTAGTTATGAAACCTGTCAAAACACGCCTGCTTTTTGTATGTAATGACAACAGATGTCAGTAATTACCAAACTACTGAAAACAGAAACACTTCAGAACTGTCAGAGGTAAAATGACTCTATAAGCACAAGATACGCATCACATAGCAGATTGACATTTTTAAAAACTCTACATCCATGACTTGTATTTGTTTAAATCACTGTGAAATTATATGTAGTTTACCTTAATTTAAATATCCTAATGTAATTTTTAGCAGGTCATACTCGGAGTGTGGATTACGAGCGCCGCGTACAGCGCGCCGAACTTTATATGGGTAGAGACCATCACCAACGACCTCGGCGACGGGCAGATGGAGACGATCTGTATACAGCATCGAATGAAGTACAACTCGGAGATATTTGACATGGTGAACTTCGGCCTTCTCTACGTGACACCTCTGTGTGTAATGACGGTAGGCCTTTAATTATCTCAGCTCTTAGAAACTCTACTCTACTCCCTCGTAGCTGTAATTAAAATTCAATTAGGCTTGATAAAGTTGTTTCTTATTACTAAATTATATGCCCTAATTACCCATTTAATGTAGCTTACCTAGGTACATTAAATGGGTAATTAGGTAATTATAATATACATACATCAAAACATTTAATTAGTATGATTGATTTATTTAACAGGTGTGTATAATTAGTCGTTTCATAATAATGTGATATTTAATTTCCAATATTATTATATATTATTTAATAGCCAATAATATCATAAAAAAATTAACAACACAATAATTAAACTTCAAATTTACGAAATATATAATGTCATTAAATGATCATAATGTCTTAATTGTTTTCTTTATTCCTTGGTTGTTAATAAAGTAACATAGTTGTAAAATCTTTCATCATAATATATTTTGCAATATCTTCGATCGCGTAAAATGAAAGCCATTTAAAAAAATAGTTCTTAGCTCATATAAAAAAACATTTCTTGTTTTATTAATACAGTTGTTCTGTTAAAGTTTACGTAGTGCTTTATACGTTTATTCATCCAGCCATATTACGATTGACAATTTTCGAGTGATACTTATAGCTTTGCAAAGCTTTAATATACATAAGTCACTGTTTGCGTACGAGAATTCAAGGATGAAAATAAACAGAAAACTTTTTAGAAATGCTTCAAGTCTCCTTAGTTACGATAGCGAACACAATAATATACATATTATTACGCCTGCATTGCAGTTACTAAATATAGCCTCTAGCCTCTTATAAAATTCCAGTATAGTTTATTCTTACATGAAATCAGGTTTGATACTTTGAATTTTAAAATAGCTTACATAATAGGTCAGTTAGTTTTATTTTCAAAACTGGATGATGAATGCGCACAAAATGCCAATCAAAAACAATGGGAGGCACAAATGCATGCAATGCGACCTGTGAATCCGCTGAAAATGATAGTCTTGATTGATCTTTCAGTTTCGATCTTTAACTAGGGTTAATAACAAGTTCAAAATAACTATAAGTTCCTTAGAAACTTGCATTATAAAGCTTCAGCAAGTGCGCGCAGTGTGTAGAACAAAAGCATTTACAATTGTTGCCTGTGAGTAAAGATATAACACATTGTGATGCTAGAGTTGCCAAAAAATCGATGACAAAGAAAATAACAAAGATAAGATGGCAACAACAATAATTATTTAATTAAGTAAATAAAAGAGTGAATGAACATAAATTTAACGAGAGCCATTTAATTAATTAAAACGGCGCTCTGCGAAATTCGACAATTTAAAAACAATTTAAAAGTTAAATGATTGCCTTAATATTTTACTTTGCCTAAGCGGTCTTTGTGAATATTTTCCAGTATTAGAGAAATAGTCCATTAGAGAAAATCCCTAAAGGAAAGATTTCCGACTTTTCGAACAAAAAGAAGAATCATCGAAATTCGTTCACCCAGTCAAAAGTTCTGAGGTTCAGGAGCATAAATAAATACAGACGAATCTTCTCTTTTTTGAAGTCGCTTTAAAAATGAAACCAGCCAAAAAATTGTACATTGTACAATTACACAAAAATACAAAAAAAATCGAAATATTGTTATTAAATGAATATTTTTGTAATGAATGAAAATAAATAGAGTATTGTCTTTGATTTCCTTAGGATCCCATCAACAGATCATGATGTGCTGAAATCAGGACTGACATCAAAGTGATTATCCTTTTGAACAAGAATAGAATAATCGAAATTGATTTACCTAGTCAGAAGTTCTAAGGTAACAAATATAACAAAAAAATGTGAAGTGTCATTTCCTAATTCTTTTTAAAATCGGTTTAAAAGTGAAAAGCATTCAAGATGTTTATCGTGAAATAATGTTAAAAAAATAAAAGAAATATGAAAAGCTTTATTGTATCACTGATACATGATAATGCAACTCAATAATTTAGCGTCGTTTCTGTATAAACTATATTAGACGTAGATACAGCCAGCGGGGTCCAAACGATTCTAGGATCGCTAACACGGGATAGGAACACATAAAAGTGAACGTGCGAAAAGCCTCTAAGATCCACTCCCGCAACTGCCAGTCTACGTTACGCAATGACATTTAATAAAGGCTTGGGCTTTATTAAATGTCATTGCGTAACAAAGGCGTACTGGAATCTGGATTCGAGCGAGGAATCCTGGGTATAAAAAACACAATCGCTTACTTCGCATCCTGTTAAGAAGGGAAGATCCCTTCTATCATGTTCTATGCGTTCTTTATTATTATTATATTATTATAATAGTAAGCCCTATATTATGTGTCCCGTTGTTGTTATTGTTAATCTTTTACCGTTATAAACTTTTAGAGGCCTTACATATCTAAGAAGTATATGTATCTAAAATTATTTTATAGGCAGGTAATTTAGGCCATGAGAGGACTCTAAAATCTCCCATGGGCAGTTTAGGGATTCCTCTTCTTTCTTGGCTATTCATTGAAACAATACAACTCAAAATTTTTGCGTGTAAAGATTTACAATCTGTTACAGTTGTGTACACAAATGTATAGATGTATGATGATTACAATGGATAAAAAATATGGACTTGTACTTGTTTTAAGTTTACCCTATTGTCATTCATTTATTTTGTACTTTGTTGTCTTAACATAACCATGTTTGATGTTAAATTGATTATGTTTATACTGGGGATCAATCAGCGTAAGGACAGCCATTTAAAATTTTCATGAACTTTAATTTATATGTCCTTCGTGGAAGTAACAAGTAACTAATTATTTAGTGAAGATTTGCGCTACGTCTAATCTAATAACAAGGGCCAAATTCAGTATGTCTATAATTTGCTCACACGACAGTGTTAAATACCAGAAACATTATGTTCTTTAACGCAAATTTAAGTAGATCTTTTAGTTTTTCATGTATAAGAGAGTCTATCTCTCTTATGTCACTATCAAACTTGTAAAATTCTTCGTCTTATAAAAGATGGCATTTTATTGATGGTAAAAAGTGACAAAGCTTTTTTAGCGACCCAAAATAAGTTTTTGTCAAAGCTGTAAATAATGTGTTCTATAACTATAAAATATATTAATTAATAATAATTGCATTTCTATAAGGTGTATAGAGCGTTTGCTTTAAAAATACAGTAAATCTTGTATCATTCACAATATTTTTAGGGGTTCACATTCACATTATACCATCAAAAAAAATGAAAATGATACTGTGATGTGTAGGGCCACTTGCAATGCAGCAAGGTACCCACCTCTAACTAAAATACATAAATTTATATTTTTATATTACAAACAAATAATTAGTAGTACCTAATATGAAATAGCTCAGTAATTTTAATGGCATGCCTGGGCTCACTGCTGTCTCGCCTCTTTTCATACGCATCATGATTTACGTCCACAGGTTACAGTCGAATTCTATACAAAATTTATGTGCTATCCGGCTCTAAGCTTCACGATATAATAGTTAGTATATTTCATTTATTAATCATTATCTAATACCTAGTACCAGTGCCAGACATTACGGATACAACTTTGCCCTTTCATCGGCAGATAGTTTATCTCTTTACAGTAGAAGTGTATCGAGATAGTGTCAAAGGAAGCGTTATTACCTAACTTTTGTAGTTTTGTGATCGTCTGTTGTGAAGTGTGATATCGGGAGCTGTCGCAGATAAGTAACAGATTTTCCGATTTCGCCTTCAATCCTTGTGGACATTGTGACCTTTTTGTTGCCTGGATTTCGAGATTTAAAACAATTTAACCAACATTGGACCCTGCTTATGCAAGCAGAGTTAGGCCTTTACACATCGCTTTGTTTGCGCAGCGGTATTTCTATAAATGAACTTATACAATTTTTCAGTTTCTCTAAGGCGCTGGAAAGCTTCGACTTTGAAAAAACGTTAAATAATCTGAAAACAAATGACTGAATTAAAATTAATTTATTTAATATAATCATTTCTAATTGAGCGCCTACCCACTGAAAATTTTTATCTTCAAATACTGGTTACATTCCACGAACGTGCTTGTTGTTTTTACTGTGGCACCAGACACAATTTTTTCACGCGTAGCGAGCACTGACAAAGGTCCGATCTCTGTAATCAGCTCAAGTATAACATTTTTTTTCAGAATTTTTCGATTGTAATATTTTGATTCAAACAGGATGAAAAACTTGTCCACTCGGAATTCCTGCCCTTAACTAAAACTAAGATGACTCTATATTCAATTGCTGAACGTAATTGTCATCTTTTTTTTGTCGCAGGGAAAATGCATTTATGCACCGTCCAACCGGAACTGGGTGGGTGGGTGTGTCGGACTCGGCACAAGAGTATCACTACCGACTTAAAACCACTGCGAGAGCCTTCGGCCGCCATGATGGAGTGTCCCGGATCTGTGAGCGACAGGACACACCGGCGACTGATCGGTCCCCCGCTAGAAACCGGTCTTCATCGTACAAGGGGTCACTCCGGCACTTATAGTGACCCTGACTACGCCGGCGCCTTAAGCGGGGTCAGGTGTCCATCCTGAACCCCTGGCTACAGAAATGACGTGTGGTAGAAGTAGCTGGGTGTAGCGTCTCCTACGAACCCCCATTCGCCGTCTGCAAAGCAGGTCTGCTGCTTCCTCTCTGGCCCGCTCCAAAACCTCCTTTTGGGACATTACATCCTCACAGAAGGAGGTTACTGCCATCCATATCACTGACGAGCATCAAGTGGACGATGCTCGACATTGAGAGGTACAGCCTTCCGAGCACTTCTTGCTTATCGTGACGGTGTCAGGACCACGTGGGCAAACCTCAAGGCTCGAACCTCATCCTCGGCAGCTCCACAAGCATCGCATTTTGAATCAGGCTCATGCATACGACACACATCTTCATGTCAAAAAGTGCCTGAACGTCGCTCGGATTGGCTGGATGTTTGTGACTGACTGACGACATTCATTCCCCCCCTCCTCTAGGGGTGTGCCGAACGTTTCCGCGTTTTGGCGGAAACAGTGCCACACATCACAATCCTTGCGCATCCTGGCCTTGCTTCCTCCAAATTAATAGCTCTCTTCATATATATTATGTTGTGAAATTAAATAATATAAAAATCCATAATTCTGCTGATACATTAATTAATACTTTTTGTAGTTTCATTCTAATACGTAAAATGTATTCCTCTGGGTAGTGCGAAAAATCATTGCAGTTGCAAACGCCCCCACTACTTAGCATTTAATTACGTCAGGCGCTGTATTACTTAATTGTAGGCCTATTACGTATTCTTGAACAGAGAGCAATCAAGAGAGAAAGGGCCTTGGCTTCAAGCATCAACTTGATGTCAGAACTTTCTTACTACTAGTAATTTATATAGCAAATCTTAGTAACAACGTGGTGTAAATAATAATATAATTATTAAAATTATTATTTTTTTCACATATTTTTTAGTGTACGTGAAGAATACACAGCAGCAGTACCTACATTTTATCACCATTTCTAAGCATTCGAGAAAATCGTTCGAATGTGTTTTGTTTGAGGGAGTTTAAATGTACTGATGATAATATGGTAAACTATATAATATATTATGTATATTAAAGATAATTAAAATGATATATATATACATAAAATAACTTATACGTATATATGTCATTTTATACTGGGTTATTTTTAAAACTTTTGTTCTAGGACTTTTTACATAACATAAGATCATAAACTCAACTCAATTTAGAAAAAAAAATTGAATTTAATCTATTGACTTTTTTTGTCAATACCGCAATCCGATTTAAATTTAAAAGTAAATTGACCATTCACCGTTGAAAAATAATTATTAATCGACGATAATTATGATTAATTCATTAAATTGGGGCTCTATAGTCTATGTAGTATCAAGTTACTACAGGAGAACGAGAATTTAGGCCTTTGTAACTAACGAGAAAGCTTATTTGAATATGGTAATAAACAAATAAATCATTTCATTATTATAATAATTGTAACAACTTGCTGAAAATGTTTCAAAATAAAAATGTGGGTTGTGGTTGCAAGACAGATAATTAACAGCCTAGATCCTATCAAGGAAAATAATTTCCAACTGAAATTGTGATTCAGTACTTACGTAATCAGCCATAACGTCAAACCTAAAAATAGTTGTTGGTAACTTTTAACCCTTCCATAGCTTTGAGATGATGATAATACTTTCAGCTTAAATCGTATACCTAATGAAAATAATTGAGGAATGTGATGTCACAAAGTTATATTGAAGTAAGTTAAAGTGACACTTTAGGACTTCTGTAATATCTGTTCTTCCGGGATCTTACTAGAGATTGTTGTAATGTTGGGTTTGGAAACGGCCGCTTAGGGAAGGTCGAATTAATAACAAAACATTAAACTAGAAACATAAATTAAATTAATTTAATGATGCGGCAGAACTTTTGGATGAGTACATAAAATTTACTTTGGTTTCGTATCGTTCGTTTACGTGATGACATTATATTTTAAAAGAAATAACGTGTTAAAATCTTACCTTTCTACTAGTACTTAGGACTTTTTTATTAATAAAAGTATTATATATATATTACATCGGATTTTATGGTGAATTCGACGTTTCAGAAGCATTACAGCAACCATGGTCACTTGTTGACTGAAATTAAGAAACCCAAATGACATAATATGGTATTAAAAATACCCGTTGACTTAAAATTATTTAATTGTTCCAATAAACTCAAAAGTACTGTATCATGCAGGTTGGAGGTGTTACATTTAGTTTTTAAGCATCCAGCCGTCATCTCTATTGAAATTTGGATGTTATTATTAGATTTGTGCTTTATCAAATGTTATTAAGCATCATCTTATTAAATACATATAATCTATCTATACATATAATAAATCTGTAGAAGGGTCAATTCTGTACATTGAAAATATAAATAGCAGGGGGTGTTACTGGATAGGTACCAAACCCAAAAATGCAATTAAAAAATTTTTTGTCTGTCTGTCTGTCTGTATGTTCAGACATCACGCGAAAACTAACGGTTCGATTTCGATGAAACTTGGTATAATTATACCTTAATATTCTGGGCATAAAATGGGATACTTTTTATCCTGGAAAAATACGTAAAAAAAAATAAATCCATCCACGCGAAGACCGACATCCGCGCGGACAGAGTCGCGGGCGGAAGCTAGTAAAACAATAAAATTCGTGTGTCTGTGTATTCAATATATTTACGAAAAACTTTTAGATAATAGTTGAACTTTTCAATGTTTTTTATTTTTTTGTCTGTCTTTTTGTACGGGCTAATCTCCGAAACTAATGGACGAATTCGAATGAAACTTTTTGTGGTTTATAGATACTAAGCCTGGTCAACATCGAAAATATTTTTTACTGCAGTGAAATCGCTCATTTCTACAAGAAATCGGAATATCGGCACACTGAAAGAAAACAACAATAAATCACTTTGATTATAATATTACTACGCTACGCGAACGAAGTCGCAGGCACCAGCTAGTTATACAAATAAGCGCAAGCTCTGTATCAAGAGTGATATATGGGTCAATTTGGGTGCAATGAACCAATGACGCTACCTATTATTTGAAATGAATGATCGTTTATTTGATGTTTAATTAAATTAGAGAGGTATTCCTTAATGTAAATAATAAAACAATTTAATTCGATCAAAACAAGATAGCCTCAGCTAAACACAGCTCCGGAAGTTAATTATATATTCATTGAGTTCGGTTCTCATTTGTTCGTTGTCTCTTTGCAAGTTAGATAAAGTTTGTACTTCTGTCGTAATGGGAAGGGTGTATAATGGGATATTTGGCATTCATGCATCATGATTTCGTAGCGGTGCGGCAAGGAACGGAGCTCTTGGTCTCGAGCATTACAGTCGTGGTAGTGACAGATCCAGGGAGACAATGGCTTCCTTCTTAGAGATAGTCATTAGTCAGAAGAAGGTCGCTGGCAAGGCCAGAGAGGAAGTCTGCACCGCATACGGCGGATGGCAGGGCCGTGAAGACGCTACGCACAACTTATCCCACCTCTATCTGGAGCCAGGGTTAAGACGGGAACCTGACATCATTACAAAGTCTCAAAATCTGCAGGGGCTGATATCGGATATCGTATCAATAAGATCAACCCCTCTATTTTGGAGAAGTCGGGTCCCTTACGAGGGACTGGTTGGTCCCTGAGGTCTGCTGCTGACAGATCCGGGGCACCTCAATGTGGGCGACCAATGAAACCCGCGTGATTTTAGTGATTATTCGGTTCATTTGCAAGCCCCACGCGCCCATCGCAGTCCAAGAGCGGTCGCGGTACGTCAATGCCCCGCAAATAAAAAAATGTTTTTTCACGCCTTAAAAGGTGTGTATGTATGAACATATTTGTGTACAATCAGTAACTACTATCTACTGCTACTACTATTACAACTGGAAGAAAGTTAGCTTTGATTTAATAAAACGGAGAGAAAGAATGTTGAAGTGCTGTTTGATCAGTGTTCAGAATGAGTTCGAGAGACTGTTTTCCTTCAAGAAATTGACTTTTAAACAAACATTCACTTAAGATTGTACATGTTGCAATTCAAGTTCATTATATCATGTTATAATACAATATATATAATAATAATTTTCCTCCTATATGCTTATGTACAATCCGTTTTTTATTAAATTTGGCATTCTCTGGAACTACGATCTTGAAAAAAAAATCCAGTTAGTCTATTCGTTGGCTATACTCCATCAAGCTTCAACCAATAGGTGTGAAATAACATAAGTAAATCAGAGAGGCGCAGATATTGTCTAATGCATATGTATATTTTTAGGGTTCCGTAGCCAAATAGCAAAAAACGGAATCCTTAGCTATAGATTCGTCATGTCTGTCTGTCCGTCTGTCAATCCGTCCGTCCGTATGTCACAGCCATTTTTCTAAGTTTACTAACGTTTGGTTTTCTAACTATTGGGCCTTCGTAGTTGAAACTTTGTAGGTTGATGTATTCTGTTAAAAGACTGATCAAAATCTGATTCAAATTACGAAATTTGAACGTTCGTAAAGCACGGGATAAAAATCTTACAGCTTTATAAAACGTAGCTTCTCTGGCTGACAGCTGTCACAGTCTACAAATTGGATTCATCTTACTTAAAAGTAATAAACGTATAAGACGCCTCTAAGCATCTTTAAATATTTTTCAAATTAAATTATCGATTAGAAGCGTTTTTTGTGTCCTCTAAGGGTGCGCGCCACAGATTGTCGTTTAAAGATGCTTGTATGTACGTTTGTTAGCACGCGAATACTTCAGAAAGTATTTCAGTATACCTATATATGACCCAGACAATGATTACAAACTGGAATAAAATAGTCTATCTCGAAAAATTAATTTTTCACTTGGGACAGATTTTACGCAAGTGAAATCGCAGGCATAACTAGTATAGATATATTTTAAAACACAAAAATATTATTTTTTATAATTGTGGCGTTATATACTCTTATATACCATAAATTATATAAATGTAATTTGCTGTGCATAAATTTATCGTATTAACTTTGGTAGCGCGAGCAATATGTTAAGAACGGAGTGCAAAGTTTTCTATTCCCGTATAATATTGCAAGGAATCCGCTTTAGCTTTCATGCATGAATAGACGGAAAGACTCGATATTATTTGAATTAAATTGCTATATTATCGACATTTTTTAATTTTATAATTTTATTTATGTCGTTCTAACATTATTCCAGCCACACCCTGCAGTTTACGCTCGTAAAATATACTCAGGGAAATCATAAATATTTGCGATCAAAAGTAAGTAGAAGTATTGTAAGTATGTAACTCCAGATTGTTATCTCATATTTATACAACTTTGGTAGTATAAACTTTACAGCTTCTAAACTTCGTCTTCGATTCGCTTCGTTCACGTCCAATATGCTTAGAACGGAGTGTAAAGTTTTCTCTTCGCGTATATACGTGGACGCTCTATGATTGTATTATTGTGTCTACCATGTACCATTTCATAGTAAGTTTTATAACCTAATAAATTGAGAAGGTATCAACATTTAGAAGTTTTAATAAATTTATTTTGGTTCTCATTGGCCCAAATATCTTAACTTTTGAATACCTATAATATCACATTCTGAATGAAAAAACATACCCATAACATAACTGTGGACTTTACACACCACGTTAGCCTAGTTCCGTGCTAAGTACCGTAAGGACTTGTGTTACGGGTAGGTACTAGACAACAGAATATATTTAATGTTTTATAAATTTAAGAAGTTTTATATATTAAAGATTTTTATTATTGAAATAGGTACATATATAATAAGTACATAGATAAACATCCATGACCAAGGCGGGACTCGAACCCTCGAACCCGCAACATGCTCCACTCATCCGAGCCCTGTACCACTGCGCCAGCCTGGTCGTCAGTAGTAAAATTGTTGTGTTTCATAGTGGTGGAGATATTTATGTAGTAAGAGGCAGAGCCACGCTGTATTGCGGCCGAATTGAACCGACACGACCAGGGATGTACCTCTTGCTTACGATACACGTAAATTGACAGTTGTGTTATTATCTATTGAACAGTGTGTGTGTATATCCGGTGGCCCGTGGAGGGATGGAGGTGGAAGGAGAGATAACCTCAATGGTACGGGCGGCACTACACAAATCAGATTAATCGGAAGAATGGTTTAGCCACAGGATTTAAAAAAAAAAATTCTCACTTCATCACTCACACCGTGCGATCTTGCCGCTCGCTGTCGCCTTCAGTCAAAAGGACGATTATATTTTTTCTTAATTATTAAGCCATTTAGCGTCTTTGAAAAAAAATATTTTTTTCACTTGCACTTCTCGTCATCTTGTTTTAATAGTTTCGGATTAACAAAATGCACTTATAGTATACGTAGTTTCATTCAGTGCCTCTAGTTTTTATCAACATTGTATACAGCATAATACGTATTTTATAAATTTATTGTATTCTTAATAGTAAAAACCCTCTGTCAATCTACACTGACACACCAACTAGTAAGAAATTTATCAAATCTTACAAAATCCGGAAGACTGGATGTGTTAACATGTCATCAATAACAAAATCATATTTTATCAAGTTAAGGGGCTGCAAAAAGGTTCTCTGTTACTTTTATCCCTACGTTCATATACCTCTATCTATCCTTTTCAGTTTGAAGGAAACAGGATATTATTACTTGTCACAATGCTTATGTACGTACAATGTAAACATATTATGGATTTACGGATTTATTTAGTAAATTTTAGAACCTTTAGAGAACTTGTTTTTTTTCCTTTTTTTTTTAATATATAAACAAAAAAATTAATAAATATCTATGGACTTATTACACTACGTTGGCCTAGTCCCGTGCCAAGTACCGTAAGGACTTGTGTTACGGGTACTAAACGTCGGAAAAATTTCGATGGTTTCCTGGATGCTTACAAAATAAAATTGGATCCGGTAGGTGGCTCTGTTGTCGGTATGTGAGGTACTAAAAGGCTTGACCGATTGGTAGTTTTGTATGTGTATTTCCATTGTTTTACAGACATGAATGTATTATCTATACTTATATATAAAAACTAATGTTTGTCTGTTCGTCTTTTCTAGAATAGCAAACGATGCTTTTAAGAACTTGATGAAATTTAGTAAAGTTGTTGCGTATGCGCCCGCGAAGGTTTCTAACTTGGTACGACCAATTTTCGACAGATAGCGCCACCATCATTATAATGAATTTCATATATAGTCCTGTGATAGTTCATGCTGAGTAATACTTAGCACGGGGCTAGACTAACGTAGTGTGCTATGTCCACAGATATTGTTATTGTTAATATATACACCTATTATAGCTGTGCCTCGTGATTTTACCCGCGTATGATATATCCCTATGGAATCTTTTATTTTTTATATAAATATCAGTTACACTTATATTTGAGATTGTAATAGGTATATATCTGTCTATCCAAAATCCAAATCTGTTTAATAGTTTTTTGAGTAAGTACAAACAGACATTCAAACTTTTGTTTTTATATAAAGAAATATTTCATCATATATTTAGCTTTATTTTATAAGTCGTTTGAGTCTAAACATGCTGGTAGGTAGTAATAATCATTTAATTTATTAGCTTTTTCCCGGGACATTACATAGGGACACAAGCGGATCGCTTCAAAGTAATTTGTAACTTAAATAAATTTATGTAGTAGATAAACTATTAAATCTTGAATAAGTGCTGAAGTTATCTTGTTTTAATCTATAGATAAGAACTTTTCACAGCTTCAAGCGGATAACCTAACGATTACCATAATTAAGTGTTAGCCAGGCACAACGGCTTCAAATTGCCGAGTGAAAATACCACTAAACTTTACAAATTCAAGTAGCGTTTTCAACGGGTGATGCTTAACCTACTTGAATTACTAACTACTAGTTAAGGCACACCGGGTGGAAAGCGTTTTAAAATCAGATAAAACGAAAGCGATGCCGTGGAGTTAGTTCGAGCTTGGTTCGTAGATATACGTATTACGTATATAGATTACTAGCTGTAGCCTGCGGATTCGTTTGCGTGGTTTTTTGTGACAAAAAGGAGCCGATGGTTCTCTTTAATCCTTCAACATCAGATTTTGAGATTTTGCATTGCGATGTAGGCATGTAAAATTTCGCAGCTATTATGGTTTTTTTAAGAGTTATCTTACCACATAAAACACCTACCCAAATGTCTATATGTAATTCTCGCTCGCTTTGGTTAGTTGATAAATTAGTATTGTTATGAGAAGAGTAATAGTTTTACAAGAATTTTTGTGAGTTAGAAAGTGGTATGATAATGAAGGATTTGCACTTTGTGATGGAATGTATACCTACCTAAAGAAGAGCTGAAAGAGTCACTTTATACATTTAAATCTGAACAAGTACTATAATATTTATTATATTGGTATTGATTAAGAAGATAACAGTTATAATATCTATTTAAAATTTCGCAACGTCCGCTATAATTTTCTCAGTCCAAAGTTATTATTGCTATTCAGCCTTTTGTATGAATTGTAATTTATTTACTCTTTAAATTCATATATGTTAAATGTTAATCGTTTCATTTCTTAGAATAAATAATGGAGGCATGGCAGTGGGAATGGCAGTACATATTATATGCATGCATACTGAGCAAACCTAGATGAATGGTAAAGTTCTCCGGACAGATTATTACAGAGTTTCTCTGTTGCTATGCAACATTTTCTCTTAATTCCGTCATTAAAGTCAGAATGACTTTTTTGACTAAACGGGTGTAGTAAAAAAGAAATTAGCAGATTTTATCGCGGTTTAAGATTATTATGGTTTAATACGGTGAGCTCTGGATTATTCATGTCTTAAGTTTACTTTACGATACCGAACTGTTTCTAGGACAAATTTTCTCATCAAATTATTTGAACCGTTAAAACCGTGATAAAATCCGTCAAAATAGTTTTATTGTAATGAGTTCTGGAAGTCTATTAAATGAGATACGTATTCATAATTATCATGGTTATGGTGATGGATGAAATGCCCTAATAAAAGCTAGAGCAATGCCTGCTGCTTTTATCTTATTACATCTAAGCTGAGTACAACGAAATTCAATCTATAAGACATTGACACAAAAAACATACCCTTTCGGGCATCCCTAGAATCCTTTAAGCATACAGATGAGGTAATTACGAGGCGGATTTGCTTTTAAGCTTTTTCATTTTCTTACTCTGTGTTTAAAAATAATTAATTTGATTGTAATATATTAGGAGTACAAAAAACTGTGAGGATAGCAACGAATATTACAAAATACAAGTTTTCAAATTAATTATTTTCAGAAAATAGAAAAAAAAAGATGTTTTTTTGTAAAAGTCATAGATAAACGAATGAACGAAAGAACGAACGAAACGAATTAGCGCGACACTTTTCAAGGTGCCTTATATCAATATAATGCTGAGAATGTCCTGTCAAACTTTATCCTGTGCAAATCTCACATAATTAATCACCCGTCGCTATTCTTGTATATGGGTCATTAAACGCCCTTTTCATTTTCGTTAGGTTACTGTGAAGTTCATGGTTTGAAAAATATCTGACAATATAATATTAAGTATGTATTTTACAAATTATTTTATATTTGAAATTAAGCTGCCTCAAATTGTGGAAAATACTTTCTTCTTTCGCTAAGATAATGCTACGGAGAAAGGAAACCAATTATTTACTCGTAAAGAAAGTATAACAAAGAAATGGCAGTGAGGCTTTACAAAAAAAAATAATAAAAATAAAAAATTGATTCAATATGGCGCTGTAAGAATGTTTTTTAACATGAATAATGGAAATTAATTATAAGCAAAACTTGGTGTTAGATATACAATTACAAAAAAAATAATTGTAATTGTGATTAATAAAAAGTGGAAAATGTATAAAAAGTATATTATTCAATAAGATTAGAATATGAATTTCCATCAAGAAGTGACAATACATTCCATCACCTATATTAGATTGTTCAATTTGAGATAAGATTTGAAATGAAACGTTCTTGAGCTGTATTAGGCAGGGAGAGACTAAGAGCAGCTCAGCTGAATCAGCAAATGCCGGCGTGGATTAGGACGACCGGCATGGTCGTAATACTTCAAAGGAGCACGTCCTTTGAAGTATTACGACCAGGGGTCAGGGTAGGAACCTGACCCCTTTGCACTGTTCTAACGTTGTAGTGGGACTGAGTGACTCAGTGACTCAGAGGCAGCTGGACAGTCCTCAAGGAGAAGAAATCTTGCCTAGTCCTATCTCACAAAAATCATAATATTAAAATATACTCGTGCGGTGCTTATATGCATTTTTTACACTGTAAACACAATTTTAAGCGCTGTGGGGCTAAACCACGAAGGTGAGATTGTTTATTAATATCTATACTAATATTATAAAGAGGAAACCTTTGTATTTTTGTGTTTTTGTATGTTTGTATTGAATAGGCTCAAAAACTACTGGATCGATTTCAAAATTTCTTTTACCAAAACTTAGAGAAATTCTTCTGAATCCGTATAGGCTATGTTTTATCCCGGAAAATAGATAGGATTTTTCGTGGTAGTGAAAATTGTGGATTAAGTCGACGAAAAAACTGCCATACGTTAACGGTTCTCGCGAACGCTGCCTAAATGGTTAGAGATGTATGGTTTACTTCTATAGAAAAGTTGTAGAGCTCAATAATGCCTACAAAAAAGTCCGCGATGGTATAAACCAAACATTTATATTTTAGCCATTATAACCACTTTTCCATAGAATAAAAGTAATTCAAATTATTAGGCTATGTTTATTGATCATATTATCGTCAAATACTAATCCTTATCCAAATAAACTATTTATTAAACAAGATTGTTTCAATAGCTATAAATTCCTTTTTATTTTATTCCAATCAGACAATCCATTCAAAAGATATTACGAATTTAAAATTCTCACTCGCGCGGTCGGCTCTCTACGCAGCGGACGCGGCCAAATCCAGTAAATTTACTGAATTAATGCACTTATTAAAATTGATTTCAGAACTATTTAAATACTCATTATCAAAAGATTTTTTCAAAAATACTTATAAATAATTTCATTCAATATTTCATAAAGATATTTGCTTTATAGTCGTCTCAAATATTAAAGAAAAAATAATTCGAATTATTTTCGAAAAACTTGTATGGTATTTATTTTCGTCTGACGATAGGTAGGGTTTTTTTAACATAAACCCAAGATAAACAATATGCCTAAAAAGAAACGATCGTAGCTATCTGAAAGTACTTCCCAAGCGAGATTAGCAAAAATACATCGCAATGAGGAATCTTCGTCAGAAAATTCTGAACGTCTCGCAAGTCAAAGAGAATACGTTTCACAGTCGCGGGCAAGAGAATCTAGCGGTGAACGTTTGCAGCGCCTTGCTGAAAATAGAGATAGACTGTGACGAGCACGTACTAGAGAAACCAGCGATGAACGTTCACGTCGCCTTGCGAAGCAGAATGTAAGATCGTCGCAGGTACACCAACGACAATCTAGCGCCGAACGTTCACAGCGCCTTGGTGGAAATAGAGACAGATTGTCACGAGCACGCGCAAGGGAATCTAGCGATGAACGTTCACGTCGCCTTGCGAAGCAGAATGTAAGATCGTCGCAGGTACACCAACGACAATCTAGAGCCGAACGTTCACAGCGCCTTGCTGGAAATAGAGACAGACTGTCACGAGCACGCGCAAGGGAATCTAGCGATGAACGTTCACGTCGCCTTGCGGAGCAGAATGTAAGATCGTCGCAGGTACACTATCGACAATCTAGCGCCGAACGTTCACAGCGCCTTGGTGGAAATAGAGACAGACTGTTACGAGCACGCGCAAGGGAATCTAGCGATGAACGTTCACGTCGCCTTGCGGAGCAGAATGTAAGATCGTCGCAGGTACACCAACGACAATCTAGCGCCGAACGTTCACAGCGCCAGCGCGTTAAAAATTGAAAATAAAAATAAAAGAGTTAAGCAGGTACGAAACAAAGAAATATAACACGAATAAAAAACCTATAAAAACATACATACAAAACAATTTTTTTTTTCAGAGAGCTTAAAAATAAATGTTTACCCGTGCGAAGCCGGGGCGGGTCGCTAGTACATTATAATTCTACAAAATGTATCCTATTTATTTGTGTAAAATGAATATACTTAGTTGTGAATTGGGTAGAATGTGCTTCGTGGAATAAAACAGCGCGCAACGGGCGCATTATGTATGTTAACATGTTGTGTGAGATGTATAACAGCTGCCATGTCAGAAAGATAAACGTTTTACCTGTTTCATACCGCGATAAATTCTTATTAAATTGTTTGGTAGCTACTTTATTTTACCTATTGTTTTCAAATTCATATTAATATTTAATTTCATGTTGTGGTCACAGAAACGAATTCAGTTTCTTTGAATCCCCTGTACTCGAAATAAAGCGAGATGATGTGCAAAAATAAACGGATATAAGTGGCTTGTTACCGTCGGCCCTGTATTGGATGTTGTCTGGCTGATGTCGATGATGGAGCGAGACGACTTGTCTAATCACAGAACAAATTTACTAAACTTAAAGGACCTAAAGGGGAGGAAACACCTAAACGAAGGAAACGGCTAAAGGAAGGAAATACCAAAAGGAAGGAAACACCTAAAGGGTATTTCTAATAAATACACTACGGCCTTCTTCATTATTCCCGTAAGGAAAAGGATAGCAGGTAGTCATAAATGACTCTACTTAGTCAGTTATAATATATATCTGTCTCTCTAGCATTTTAGCGTGTTCCTGGTCACAACCGCAGCTGTGATACTTCGGAGCCAAGGGTGCGCTAAGCTAACATGTTCCCTGATTAATTTTTATGAAGCATTTGTACAATACAATTTATTGTTAAAATCGACTAGCCAGCTTATACTAAATCCTGGAGACCCCTTAAGTATACAAGAAATAACATAGTAAATTGCTATAATTGCTGCTATATTACTATAATATTACTGCTACAATAATATAATTAGCATATCTGTGCAGAAATGAGTTTCATACATTACTGTTTTAACAAGATTTAGTTTGCATGAAAATATTTTCAAAACGTACTACGTACTAACGTAACTACCTAGTGTTATTAATTAGTTACTATTAATTAATAATCAATGTAGGGATGTAAATACATTGTATTACTTAGTATACTATACTATACTACTCAGGAGGAAAAAACTTCGCAGTCCGAAACCACTGTTTGAGCTTAGTAATATTAAAAAATCTTATTGTTCATTTGTTTCAAAAACAAAAAAAAACTTAAAAAATATCCTTCTTAGCATTGTGAAAATGATTTTAGCCATAACCGGCCGGCTTTAGCCAAAGCCGGACCCTTGTGAGCCCTACGATTACGTGGGACTCCCAATGTAGAAAAAACCACTTTATGTTATTACTTTTTACTTTATTACCTACTAAAATCATCAATGATGCTTCACCCAATTAACGGAGATACTGGAACACGTCAGCTAACTACCGTGGACTCCGCTAGCAGGCGCCTGTCTGGGCTCAACTCTTGGAAGAGCCAATGTCATCCTTCGATCCTATCATCGCAATACCCCAGAGCAAGTAACACATAACGATACACAAAAGACAGCCCTACGCTTTGTCAAAATGTAAATATTTTGATTAAAGTTGGCAGAAATATTTTGGTCATTATTTTTCTATACTATACATATACATCAAATTAACAAGAAAATAAAGCTCTTTCACTTTTCAAAATAATTATGGACGTATATAAATTTTATAGCTGGCATTTATCATATTTTATTTTTACGATTTCAACAGTCACTAGGACCATCAACGCTCGGCTCTGAACGTACGGGCTACTTTATTTTATTGACGTCATATATCCGACATAATCTGATAAGTGGCTGACCCAAATAGTGCCTACACTTCCGACTTGGTATTTCGTAAGTGGTAAAACTACATTGCATTGCATCCGAATGGGCCGGCACAACAGGGGAGATACGACTGGTCCATATGATATCGCCTTAAAGAGAGTGCTAGTTATTTACAATATAAAAGCAAGGAGTGCTGTACCTTAAGTGTGTTCAAGCGCACTTAAGGTACATCAGTCCTTCCTCAGTCCAAGTCCTCAGTCCAAGATTTTTAAAACAAAAAAATATTTACTTTAAAATGCGCTGGAGCCGACGCACGGCGCCGTTCGTACACTCTTGTAGGAATTCAGTTGAAACGTCTAGCGCGTGAGACAACAATAGTTTCTATACAAAATGTTGGCAAAAAACAGTGTTTCGCGCCGCACCCGCGCAAAATAACGAAGATCTTGTTTGGTTATTACGCGTTTTGTTTACATTTTAGTAGGATTTTTAAATTTAATTGAATTATTGTCGTGGTGATGATCGTTTATTTATTACAAACAAGAGTGTTTTGTACCAAATAACGCAAGTACGTAGGGTCTGTAATGGGCACCTCTAACATTCGTAATCCCCTAGACCTAAAAATACGTCTACACTATCTCTATATTACCTATATATATGAAACTAGCTGTGCTCCGCGGTTTCACCCGCGTTTATTTTCTAAGAAATCCATATAAACTTCAACACCCGATTTCACCCCTTTAGGGGTTGAATCCTTCATTAGCGAATGCCTACTTCATTACACCTACCTGCATGGCAAATTTCAGCGCAATCGGTTCCGAGGTTGGGTCTGAGCGTTGATAGATGACTGTCACTTTTTTTTGTAACGCAGGGGAATACCTTTAAAATTCAAAAAATAATAATAATAAAAAAATGTCACCTTTAAGTATTATATACAGAGGTGATAAGAGCGAGAGGCATTCAATGAAATCACATATACTATAAGTCCCCCTCGACGGATCTCCACCTTGTCGTGGTAAGGGGGCTTAGTAACCGTGGCTTGACTACGGTGAACCAAGAGGGATCCCAGGAGGAGACGCACCGAACGGGCTCGGCCATGGCCCGCTCAGGATACGTCCGTGTAGGAGGGGTCGCGGGAGAAGAGGTGTCTCGGTGTGCTCCCGCGACCTAACGGGGACGCACCGTTCGATGCGTTGGCGGTGGGGTCGCAGAGGAAGAGGAGATGCGGTGTGTCGTTACCTGTGTGTCCTCCCTGTCCTCTGCGGCCTTAATGGTTGGCAACTGGGTAGCCATTTTGGTATTGGGCCGTCACCCTGTGAATAGGGGCCTTGGAAGTAAGGCGCGCCTTCGTGTTCCTAAGGGGAGCTCCATGCTCCACGTGGAGGGGCTGCGGGAGCGGCCAGGCAACGGCGGGTTCGCGGATGACTGCGAAAGCATGCCTGTGTTCCCGTCGTGCGGTGCAAGGAGAAAGCACAGTGGGGGTTTAGCCGGTAAGAGTCCGGCATAACCCAGATGCCACCCCGGGCGGCTGGTTTTCCATGAGGATTACCCACTAAACTAAAAAAAAAATTACAATAACTGCCTACAGCTAATCAGAAACTATTAAAGAAGTTTACGACAAGTATACGAAAATACTTTTTTCAAATAAGTTAAATAGCGAAAAATTGTCTCACTCTTTGTACCGGGCGGTTACAGCGAGCACGGGGTGAATGACCCCGGCCGGCCATAGTCGGCGATCAGCTGCGATATACAGCGTATACGAAGTGAGAAAAACCTTTAAAAAAGTCCTGTGGCTAAACTATTGCTCCGATTGATCTGATTTTTGTGATGTGGCCTGGAAATAATACACTAAATATGCGGTTTAATTTAATGCATCTCGCTTGTATCAACCTTGTATACCAGATTCTCGTGTCACAATGTTAGTAACCATACTCCTCCGATTCGGCTAGACCGATTTTATTATTTTTTTTGTGTCAGTGCCAGTCTAAAAATAGTTCGTAAGTTGCGCAAAACAATTAATTGACAAACGTTACTAAATACTTAGAACGAATTAATATAGGTACTAGCTAACACGACAGACATTGTAATTCCATAATTGAAAAATATTTTGTCATGATAACGTGTAATGTTATGTGACAGAAATGACAACCCTTGTTACTTTAAGACCGGTAGTGGGTAAGTAGTGCGTAAAGGATTTCCCAGCAAAAACAAAATACGACGCAGAGAATACATTTACGAATATGTCAATTTTTTATGCTATTATGTATTTATAAAATTTAATATTGTATCTTTTGTGTTGATAGCAAATAAAAAAAAATACTAGGAGTTCCGAAGCCGAGACGCCGATCGGCGTCTTAATGTTCCTTCCTCTAAATGTCTTTTTGAGGTGCGGTGCGAGGTAGTTTGGAGCGCCGCATTGATTGGGTTAACATGCTGTACATACTGAACACAAAAAACAAGATACGTAAAAAATATTGCTGACGCGAATTCATTATTTTTCCTAATGTAATGTTGGTTGGTTTTAACTTTTTCCCAACCAATTTCATTAATGACATTTGCAAAAGAATAAAGAAATCAAAAAACGTCGATATCTCTGATCTCAGCTTCTGTTGTCAATTGCAGGCGTTGAAATGAAAACAGGAAATTGAATTTAAGTTAGGGACCCTACTCTTTACTTTCAATAGACGCACTCCATTCTTATCTAAATCCAACTGCAAACTTTGCCTGATAAAGATCTCATTAAAATTAAAACTTTTATCGATTATATCTAATCAGCTTAAAGGTTCAGAACCTTTACTGTGTAAATATGAATAATGAATATGTCAATAAGATTAAGAGTTTGAGAGTTTGTCTTAGATAAATAGTAGGACATTTTAGTCTTGGAGAAGGGCTTAGAATACATTAATCGTTCTCTGCAAACTTTAGACGCTACCTTAGGTAACCAATAATGGCTTTATGGTGAATGTGTTACACTTTTGTAAGAAGGATTTATGACGTTACCTCTATAATTAACAAAATCTTTGTTTTAAAGGCAATACAACCGATTCGATTCGCAGTCGCCTAAGATTCGTTAAACAAGAACTCTGCCTAAAAAGCCTCTGGAGTGTTGTTTTCCGATTTGTGTGTTCTGTTTGATTGCTGTATATTAATCTTTCCAAAAAATGTGTTTTGTATAGACCCGTAGCCCATTAAATGTGAAGTTTATAAGGACGTGTAATAAAAGATACATAGCATCACATGACCATTAATTTTAATTACTATCTTATACAATTGCTCAAGGTACCTATAGTAAATCTATACATACATATTATATTAAAATCGTAGGAAAGGCAAAACTGTACATTGAACATTTTTTTTAAAGAGTACTTGGGGCATGATCTTCAATCGATATCAAAGCCAAAAATATAGTTTTTAGTCCGGGCTAAACTGAAAAAGTCCGGCATGGATTTACTTCTAATTTTGCATGAATATTGCTAAACAGGTCTGGTCAACATATAGACTACATATTATCGTGCTATCACCTTCGGGGGCGGAGCTGTGAATCTTTATGTTAGGGTATCCGCTCGCTACCAAAGATTATGTGGACGAAGTCGCGGGTAGTAAGTCTATAAAACTGAACGTCAAGTGACTGTTTATTCGCTACAAAACAAAAAAAGTATTTTTAGTGTGTTAGTAAAATACTTTTTGTGGATTTTTTGTCTTTATCATGCCAGCCAGAAATAGAATGTCTGAATTGTCTAGATTCAAAGCACATAAAATGCAGAGGGAAGGATAATTTTCTCCACCTTCCTTCGAGTGTCTTAACATTCAACACAATATGCCATTTAAATTTCTTTCATTAAAAACGTAAATCTTTTAAAATGCAGCAGTTTACTATTTTTTTATTAAATATATAAAATATCCCATTCGTCATTATGTGTATTTATCATATTTATAGACGATGCACTTAACCATAACTCTTTCTAATAACACTATGACATAATTGGTAAAATATTAAGAGAAAAATAAAAAAGTAGCAAATAGATTTGTATATTTGTCTGGACTGGGTTGTATATTTTACCATAAAGTAAAAGAAACAAAGCACGTTATAATGTAAGCCTTGGGGCAAGTGCGGCGCTTGCTGGCAAATTGAATACAAAATGTAAAAGTGTCTTCACTCGGAATGTTCTTTAACCGAGTAGAAGCGGAAATATTTTCGATAGTTTCAAGAAACGAATGTAATAGAGGAGAATAATACATACTAGTGGACCCGCGAACATGTATATTCGATCTAACTGAAACTTTTTTGTAATTAAAAACTAAATATTACATGACATGTTATGACATTGTACTACACGGACGCCGTAAGTTGGGACCTAACAAGAATGCGAAGAATGCTCTCTAACCCCGTACTGCCCCCGTTGTCGCCCTAATATGGCGACATCGGGTGTAATGCGGGGTAGAGAGTGGGGAATGGAATTTTTGCCATGTCCCAACTTACGGTGTCCGTGTAGTAACAAAGTTAAACAATTTATGTCGAACTAGCGATCCCGCGAAGATGTAAATTCGATCTAAGTCAAACTTTTTTGTAATTAAAAACTAAATATATGACATGTTACGACATTGTAACTAATATAAACAATTTGTGTCGAAATTTGAACACTTGCAAAAGACATAGAAACTTCATCAATAATTACGTTTATCATATATATCAATTTGTCAAATGCATGTTATGTGTGTAAAGTTTTATTTATTTAATTAAAGTACTTTATAAACATTATTAATAAAATTGATTAGCGTTCTGTACTTCTCTTAAACGTAAACTATAAGTGTGCCAAATTTCATACTCCTCCGTCCCCGCAATTTTCGTAAAAATGCTCCTAAAGTTTTTGCTTCACGTGTTAATATGGACACACACAAACACATAATACAACAATAATATCTTTAAGGGATCCGTATCTCAAGGAGAAAAAAACGAAACCTTTATAGTATGAATTTTTTGTCCGTTTGTATATACGTCTGTCAAGATCTTTTTCTCGGATACGTAGGTATGAAAAAATCAAGCTGAAATTTATGTCGGATACTTATTACCTTTCGATGCCTTAAAAAATCATATTTCTATATTAATGCAATAAAAAGACATATATTTTGTATGAAAGTGCATTTTTACTAAAAACCTATAGGGTACCTATTGACCTAGAATTGTGAAATATGGCAAGAGGTAAGACTGATAATACACATATAGGAATAAACCCGAAACAACTAAATTATAACTAAATCACTGAAGAAATCATTCCCAACTTATAATGTGTAGTTTATTTCATACAAATGTGTGCAGTGCAAGCTTCTTAAACCGTATAAGTTGACGAGCTTTTATCGATCACATAACGTATAAAAACTAAATCAAATTTTTGTTTGACGGGAGTGTCTCTGGTGTGTTAGTACAATTCGCACATGGTCGGTTTTTATACAAATTACTCTTAAACTGAAGAGTAGAAGGCAATAAATTTAATACACATCCGATAAAATGTAAAACACATAGTACCTTGTGGTTAACAACAATTTAACAGCTTCCGCATTCACTCACTCTCGTCTCTTGTTTAATAGGTATCGGGGCTTCCCCAAGAAACCTCAAATTATGTAATTCTTTCTTTCTAATGTACAAAAGCGACATACATCACGTCCTAAGTAAGATACAAAGAATACAAGTATACATATAGATTCAGCCATCTACCACTAAAAAGTCATATTTCTAATAATACGTTTAGCGTTAAACCCACCTCACCTTATTTTGAACGGTAATCAGTTAAAATAGACAAAAATGTAACGAAAAAGAAACAACAAACAACGAGTTTTAATTCCAGTTTCAAAATTTCATTAACAGAGTAATAAATTCAAGACCTAAGTAAACGCCACCAGAAGGCGTCCTAAAATGCAAAAATACTGGGACGCGTTTGATTTTTTCATTTGCTTTATATCTATATCAATGCTTTTAAAGTTGTGGACAAAAATAGTATTTGTTATTACCAAGTGTCCTGGTTGATTTGTATATTAAAAATAAACAGTAGGTACAAGTGCGTGTCGGGCGCTGTGTAAGGTTCCGTAGTTGCGTATATTGTTATAAAACCTGCTATGACTTTGTTTTTTTAACTTTACGTAGTTCGGAAAATAAATTTAATGTAATTAACAATTGTCAACTTACAATCAATAAAATTTATATGAAAATTTAGCGGTTCCGATAATATTTGTTGATTTTTGTAT
>LUGF01046340.1:81332-100834 GCA_001625245.1 Calycopis cecrops | reverse complement strand
TATGCAATGGAGTCAGAGTCCCATCCTGACCCCTAGCACGCCACCCATGTCCAAATCGGACCTGCCACTCGTTTCAAACGACGCCACCTTCTGCTGATTCAAAGTTATGGGTGGTGGTGGTATTTTTATTTTTGACACTCAACGAAGTGAAAACGGGTCGACTCTTTAATCATGTTGATGATTGACTTATCACGTTATTCCATATACATTAATCTTACACCCACGGGATGACACAGAAATCCTTCCTATAGAATTGTATTATCCACAGTAAGCAAAGGGGAGCCTTATTCATTTTCAAATATATTTCCCCAACGGAGAGCTTACTGAGAATCACAATGGTAACACACACGGTATTTTTTCATAATATTTATATGTTTTGTTAGAATGACTACTTATTATACTTACTTTCATAAAGCGCTATTGGATTCGTCCCAGATGGTATGCTTTGGTCTCTAAAATAATAGCATAGCTATAGTAATATCGATTTATGTGATTACCAACCTAAATCTATCACTAAAAAAAAATAAAGACAGCGTCGCCTGCCGTTATCTGCCTGTAGGTAATGAGCGACACCCTACGCTTACGCGACAGACGACATCTCGATGGCAAAATTAATTCAAAATAAGAAAATTATTTTGAATTTCGGTTATACTTTATCCCCCATAAAGTATAACCGAAATTCAAATTATTTTTTTTTGTGACATGATAACATCGTTGGAATTGATGAACACCGGCAGCACGCACAAAAAATATTATTGTCATGCTCCTGCTTCCGCCGCTCACAAACGAAAATGGGATAGAAGCGACGGAGAGACTGGAACGGCCCAAGGATCACGAACCCAGTGACACGTCTATCTCTATTTTGCTTTAACGATATAACGTTATTAGGTAAAATTAAATTATCGTTCATTGTAAGTGACTTTACAGACAACGAATTTTTCATCATCCTTAGTTCAGACGTAGTGCATCATTGTGAGTAGCTGGTGGCCCATGGGTGGCAAACAGGACAGAAGGTCCATGTATTTGCATAATAAAAAAGCAACACCGCGGGCCCGTATAAAAAAGGAATGAGTCATTATTTCATTAAACAATTAGGCTGTAAGTGGGGACTATAGCGATACGGTAAATAAAAACTGACGCTTTTCGCTGAAATGTTGCAGTATTAAATTTCCTGAATTAATGATGACGTTGTTCATTTGATTGTAAACTAATTATGAATATTAATGAGTAATTAGGATGCCGTTATATTCAGCACTAATTATAATTCATCTGAAAAAAAGCAACTTTATTTTATGCCTTTTATAGAGGTAAGTAATGCTGTGCAGGCTGGTCATGCATGCTGTGTTTAATATGGCCTTTTTTTTGAAGTGATGATACTTTAAGAAACTGTGCATTCATTTTTGACTACTCAATAGATACAACAATTTACTGCTTAAGGGCTTTCTCTATTTCTAATTGATTATTAATACTAAGAGTTATAGATCACTAAGAACTGATGATGATATAGAAAACGAAACCCTAAATGCCTTCAGCTGTGAGAAAATATTTATTACCCGCGCTTAGAAACTTTATTTTAGTAGGAGTTTAATATATCAAAAGTTTAGGAACATAATAGTGAATTCTCTTAAAGCATTTCGGGTTTACGATGAGAGTTTCTTTAACAACTTATATTATTATATTATGTAATTAATTTACTGATAGTGCAGTGCTATTATTAATAAATGAAAGTAATAGCTACCAATTAATGACCAAACAATGGATCCATCGTTTGCTCATTATAAAATTAACAAATACAAAATAAATGTTTATTTTTTATATATATTCAATATTTTCTTTATATTCAAAATTCATAATCATATAATTACCAAAGCAAGAATATCTAGAAGTACTCGTACTTAAAGAAGTAAATAATCTTTTACATCACTATTCTTTTATAAAGTATGTGCATAAAATAATATAAAATGAAGAATACTTCTTGTATCGATGAAGTAGGTGGTCGAAGATATAACAATCTTATTATACGCGACCGCTGGATTTATAGCCTCATATAGTTTTATACCGAGCGCCTTAATTCAATTCTTACGGAGTAAACACAAACAGCTCTTATTGATTTATCAAAGACCACCACATGTGCTTTTGTGACAGCTTCAAATAAATTCCTCGCAACAGAAGGCAAAAATCTCCTGCTTATTTATATCCGCTATTTTATAAATACTAGTTTATATTGGATATATTTATTTTCCATCGCACAGGTTCTTTTAAACTAACAGACACCGTTGCTGTCTATGCTACTGAATACACACATGAGTTGTTCAGTTCTCTACGTATCAAAAAGTACACTGTACTTCGCTAAAACATTATTTCCCACCGGATTAAACTCTGTTTAATGTGAAAGCAACCAGCAGCGGCTCACCGAACATGTGTTACAAAGTCAGAAATAATATACATAGTGAAATAATATATACAGTGCTTATAGTGAAGGACAGATACTAGAACTTTGGTGATTCTATAAATTGTAAGTTACTGTTTTATTTAAAGTTCTCCCATGCATGTAAATAGACGAAAGACTTATAAGATAACATAATCATAGCAGTTTTTAGTTTTACTAATTTGCCCGATTTAACTTATAAAAGTGGTGGTTTTGAAAGTGGTGGTGGTGGTGGAGGTTAAAAGTGGTCCCTCCTGCTCTCTGTTCTCTGTTCTACTTTGTAGTGGAAAATTGTAATAAAATGACAATGTAAATATAATAATAATGCATTTCTATTAGCTAACATGGTACCATCAGGTTTGAAAATCCGACTCGTATTTTATTGGCTGGGTTTTTATTAGGAAAAGTAATTAATTTATAAAATAATAATCTTTAATATATTTCCTATTTACTTTCTTTAGGAAATATTTCAATAAAATTTTACCATGAAATATTTAAAAATCAATCGGATTCTCATCGCGTAGCAGCACTTGTTAGTGTTTTTTTTTCAAATCCATGTGTCCTGAATACAAAACTCATTGTAGGCACAGTCTGAATCGTGGATCCACACGGCTTTACATTTTTATTTCCTGACAAACGTTCATTAGTGGAATGAATAACACGAACACACAGTCAACATTGAAATCTATGCAATGCAAAAGAATGCAAAATATTTTTGCTAATGAAAATGTCAACTGTACTTAAAGTATATTTCAACAATTTTATTTATTCTCTTCCCTTGCTATTCTTGTTTATTGCAAATTTTTGGACTTTATTGTTTCTAAAAATTTTATATTTTAAAACGTTTTATGCTTCACAAAAAAGGACTAAAAATTAACGCTCAAGTAAGGGTATTTTTTAAGTTGTTAAGTAACTTTAAACTTACGGGCTGATTACATATTGTTACGCTCCAACAAACAATAGGTTGTTCCATAATTTCATAGACGGCAATATATTAAAAGGTACTAAGTTTTAGTTTAAAAACTATTTTATCGTTAAAATAAAATACTAACTAGATATTTGTCGCCATTGTATCGATTTTGGTGTGACTTTATGGGTGCCGAAGAATTAGCTCACACCAATATTAGCTCAGGGTGACAAAAACTCATAAAAGTCTCTTATTGTCTTAAAGGCGATGCGAGACGTTTGATTTTGGAAGAATATGTTTCGCAGTGGCAGTGAGATAGAACGAATTTAGTAAGAGGTAGTGCCACACTGCATGCTTGCATGCAGTCGAATTGGGCCGGCACGACCGGGGAGGTACCTCTCGCTTACACGAGACCGGCGTAAAGTGACAGCTGTGCTGTCGCGTTTCGTGCGGTGTGTAAGTAGCCGGTGGCCCATGGAGGTGGGAGGAGAAAGGAGGGCAGCGCATCTGTATAGCCTCTATGCGGATGTTTTGTGGGCGTCGGTAGTCATGAAAATGGCTCCGACTGCTCGTTTGCCTTCCTATACCAAAAAAAAAAAAAAAAAAAAAGAACGGAACATCGGGCAGCGATCGCGCTGAACGATGGGGGTACCATCAATCGGATTGGCGACAGGCAGCAGTACCGTCAGTGTATAATGTAATATGTAATTACCAATTTGCTTGCTAAGCGTGGAAATTATGAGCACATTCCTAAATGAACGACAACGGAGTTATACAGTCTCTAATTGCCAGTAGTTTTATCATCCTACATAATGTTATAAATGCGAAAGTTTATATGTTTGTTTGTTCGTTTGTTACTCCTTCACGCAAAAACTACTGAACGGATTTTCATGAAATTTGAAAGACATAGAGGGTAACTTGGATTAACACAAAATATAGTTTTTTATCCCGTAGGTGTTCCTGTAGGATTTACGCGGGTGAAACCGAGGGCGCAGCTAGTTTATGACTAATTTTGCGGCCGACACGTAGGTACAAGAGGTGCTAAGAATCTCAAGGCTTCTGGTCGCTACCACCGACTGGACCATGTCTACGTAATACGGACGAACGCTGAGACATGGTCATTCTTTTTTCACAATTTAGTTACATTAATTTTAGTAGGAGTTTGGAGTTTATCTTGACAGAATAAAGCTGCATCCAGCAGCCGAATTGGGCCGGAATGATATGCGGATGTACCTCTCTCTTAAACAATGACATCAGAGTTTTCACCTGTCATTCGGTGTGTGAATTGCCAGTAGCCCACAGAGTGGGAAATAAAAATTACGAAACAGTAGATAGAAAATTTATTTTTTTGACTTTTCAAATTTAAAACTGTGCATGTCAGAGAAAGAAACAGATTAACGTTTTTGGAACCACATTTAGCGTTGCATTATGCAAGTTTTTTTTTTGCTCAAATATAACAACAAATACAAGCGCAAGTATAAGAGCAGCAACTGTGGTTGAAGGAAGATAACAACAATAACAAGTTGCTCTTGTTATTCATTTCAGGTGTTTTTAACAAAATGAATTCGCATCCTCAGTTAGTATCCAACTTGATTGAAAATTTTCGATGATAACAAGTCGTGGCTTCGTTTTATTTGAAATATATAAGGCTTGTTAAGCTTTTGAAAAAATATTATCAAATAATGAAACTACTATTATGTAACATATTAGGCGATGATATTTATACATACTTACAGAACGAAAAATTAAGCCCATGAAATTCATAACTTCCTTTTGTAGCCTACATAAACTGCGTTGGTCATCCATTACAAGATAATTGTAGATAATAAGCGCTTAGAAACTTTCGTCTGTTAAAAAATTTAGACTGTTTAATTGAAACCGACTTTTTATAAATAAAACCATAAAGATATAAATTTCTACTATCCATGAATATAACGTAGGTAATGTAATTGATGTAGGTGAACCTGACGATGAATCACGTTGAAGGGACAAGCCACTATTACAGCTAATACGACGCGGCCGTCTAAATTACAACCACCTGAACCACATCGTATTACTGATCGCTAGCCATAAAAGCGTAATATGTAAACATCATATACTTTTAGTAAGACGTAAAAGGATTTACCTATATACCTATGTGTACATACTTTCCTCTTAAGACTTATATTAATTTTCGAAAATTATTAAAGAGTGTTTCTATGTAGAAAGTTTAATTAAAAATGAGCAACTGTTAGGTGTCTTCTCTACAAAAATAAATGTGTCTGTTGCTTAATTATTATTAATTAATATATAAAATACTTTTTTACTCGTTCTTAAAATTTGATTAAAATATTTTTCAAATCAAGATTTAATTGAAATAAAGACAATACTTCATTACTTTTCTACTGTATTATTACTTAGTTTATAGATATATTTTAATATTAAAAAGAGAAAAAACATTTTTGTTTCTTTGTATCCTAGTATACACTCCAAAACTATTGGACCGATTTTAAATATCCTTTCACTTATTATATTATATTAAATATATTTTATTATGATTGAACCTTTTATTATTTTTGACACCAATCGTCGTCTTATATATGCCCTCTCGACGGATCTCCAGCCTGTCAGCTGCATTTTACCGCAATACCGGGGACAACCGTGGCTTGAACCACCACAGTGAAACCAAGAGGCATCCCACGCTCCGAGTGAGCTTCCCCTCGCGGTCGCGGGAGGAGAGGTGTCTCGGTGAGTCATTGCCGTCCTCCCTGTAGGGATTTCGAATTTATAGTAAAATATCGATACATCGATATTTTTAAAAATATCAGTATCGGTAGAGCTATTTTTATTCAAAAATATAGATATATCGATATATCCGTATGATACAGCAGTAAAGTTATTATGGAAGAGAGAGTTCAAATTAAAAAAAAAGGTTAATTCGGGACTCTAGGGTGGTACCACAAAAAATATATCGTTTTTGATACAATTTCGATATTGGATATTTTATATCGATATATCGTTACAAAAAATATCGCCACAAAATATAGATATACTATATAATATATAATATAAATATAGATAATATATTCTACAAGCCTACCTCCCTGTCCGCTGCGGACATTTAATGGTTGGTCACTCGGGCTCCTGGATAGCGTACCTAAAATTATTCCCCTGCGAAAATTATTCCTAAAAAAAGGTCGTCTTGTATATTACAAAACTGTAAGTGTAAAATGTTTATGCACGCGAAGAGCAATGACAAATTTCCATACATTAGATTATCACATTACAAATTATCACTACGTTCAATGAAAAAATACCGTTTGATTCTGCATTATTTTCTGAAGAAATCCGTGCAAGACTTTTTATAACAAAAGTCAGGGAAAAAAAGAAATTTAAATTTAAGTCTCAAGTTGACATACGGTGATATGTACCTACATCTGACATATGTCACTTAAAATGTGAATTGATTACTAATGGCGTAATAATCGGGGTCCAATACAAAAGCCACTTACAGTAAAAATCAAAGAAAACGTAAAATAATAATGAGTACACAACTAAGTTTTTAAATTAACAGCATACAGAATCGTTAAAAAGCAAACAATATTTTTTCAGGATTGGATACTAGATTTTTAGGCAAAACAATAGCAAGTAAGCTTAAAAATCCCCATATCATTTCACAATTTCAGTAAAATTTAATTCAAAAAAGTAATAAATCTATAATCAATTACAAAAAATGATCACACGTTTATTATTTTTCTCTATTTAATATAACTATGCACATAAAAAATACTATTTAAAATCGGGATGCAAGATATGTTAAGTTCTGGCAACATTCACTATGAAAAATGATCAAAATAGTCAATCAACTATCTATTTACAACGTTTTTTTATTCCCGTCTTCTCTTGTCCGCTCAATACTTTAAAAAAACGCTGGTAATTTATTGTTTTCCTTTGTTATATAAGTTACTGGAAGTAGCTCGGATGTGATGGGATAAGATTTTGTCATCGTTCTTTCAGATATGCTTTAACAACTAGTATACATCATATATTAAATAGGGTTCATCTTAGGAATTATTGTTTCACACTATTTTACTCTTTATATTTATTTTCATAACATAACATACGCCTTAAGCCGTATCGTGTACTCGTGAAATCTCGTGTAATTGCCAAACTTATGTTTACCTTAGTAAGAAAATGTAGCGCACTATCATAATGCTTGCACCACAGTTTGCACCACGCTTGTGAATATTTTTACAATCGCCTACCCATTTGAGCTGACACACAGTTTTTACAGTACAGTTGCACAAAAAATTGTTTATATATTTTTCACATACTTATTTTCAGTCATATTCCCATATATTATTAAGATAGTTATATAAATGTTTATGGGTGTTGATAAATGGTAACCTGACTGCTAGTTTGGCTACATTAAATAATTATTTTTACACACAGAGCAATGTCATAGTGGCTCCGGTTCCCGCGGCCTCCCAGTAATGCCTGGAATGTTCTCTTTTGAACTTTTTCAAAGGAAAACATACCAGCTGGAATTTAGCTAAAATCCTCCTAATTTGCATTGTATTGCAAAAGTGTGTGGGACTTTAATCAAAGTTGAATTAAAGTTCTCTATTACAGAACAAGTAATTTTGAATATCTCTAAAAGGAGCCAAAGGAAATTTCCCGAAGCACATTAATTTGAGCGATTCCACGGCTGGAATTTTTGCTGCATTTTTCATCAACTTTATTGTAATTCAATATTTGTTCATTTGTTTCAGGATAGATGCTGGAGCAAATACCAAATTTTATGGCTTATATTAGCTATACAATTCCACACAATAATTGCTTTACTTAATTTTACTCACGTTTAGAACCTGATCTGCTCAATCGCTAACAACTAGCGAGTCTGCGCTGGGAACTTGAATATATTATACCAATCAGGTTGCTCGTAGGTGTCTGGTGCCCAATATGCGTTACGTATACATATAAGTTACCGCAACAGTGTCAACAGCGTGAAGGGCGGCCTGTTAATTATATGTTAATTGCATATTATATCTAGGGGAATTTAATAAGCACAAACGAAAAAAGGCCGCTTTTGGATTTGATTTTTGAATTATTCATTGTGACTCAATTACTTTACAATATTGAGATGTAAAAAACGATGTGTTCTAATTTATTAAAATAATGTGATACTTCTTAGGAGCAATTAAAACAAACTTACAGTTTGATTAATGTAAATGTTAGGTTAGGTTATACATGGTTTTTAAATAACTTACAAGGTCATATAATTTAATACTATTATTAATTGTAAGCGTTCTTAAAAAATATTACCTAACCTACCTTACTTTATTATTTGCTTTGCTTAGTACAAATATGTATAAAATTTCCTTATGTTATCAAAAACCCAATGATTAATAAAATATTTATGAACAGGAATTAGAATGCGGTTTAATCACACTAAGTGAGGGATTCGAATTAAAAAGAGAAGATCAAGAAAAAAAAAATCCAAACTTCATGGATATGGTATAAACTCAAGAAATAAGAATAACTTCTTACTACTTGCTACCGCTACAATATACTTCTAGGCTAGCTTCGTCATAGTTTAAATATATAATCGACGATTTCGACGAGATTCGACGACCAAGTTGGCGCAGTGTTACAGGGCTCGATTGAGCAGAGCATGTTGCGCCAGGGGTAGGCTTGAATCCCGCCTTGGTCATGGATGTTTATAAGTATTATATGTATTTCTATAATTAAAATCTTAAATATATTTCCGTTGTCTAGTACCCAAGTAACACAAGCCCTTACGGTACACGAGGCTAGGCTAATGTAGTGTGATTTGTCCACAGATATTATTATTATTATATCTATGTTAAGTGATAAGAGAAAACGGAGCTATCACAAACAATTCGTAACACGACAGCAACTGTCAGTTAGCTTAGTTGATATCTTGTGAGAGAGAGAGGTACGTCCCAGGGCACGCTCGCCCAATTTAATCACAAACTTAGATTGAGAAAACTTAAAAAAAATAGTAAACAGTTCAAAATATCGCAAAACTTTTCATCAGCTTAACAGTCAAAGTATATTAATAGATTCAATGTTTACAACACAATAACTAAATTCCAAAAACATTTTAAAAGAAACTATTTTTGAATTAAGTTATAAACTCAAGTAAATTCTTGAGTAGAATATTATAGTACGTTTGGTTTAAAAACAAGAGTTTACATTACAAACACAACAAAACAAGCGACCGCTTGGGTTGAATGAAACGGGAAGAAAGTTCAAGTGATGTTTGATCAGGGCTAAGAGTGAGTTTGAGAGTCTGCCTGCCTTCAAGAAATGGACGTTTACTGAAACATGAAATATTTTACTTTAGATAGTAATCGATAATAAATTTATTTTTGAGGACAGTAAATACGGTGAGAGTTTTAAATGACATTAGTCCGATAGGTCATGTCGCCGCCGAAAAAATAACTGTCTAATATTTTGAATAATAAGACTTAAATCATATATCTTGAGAAATGTGTAATAATGGATTTATACATCGTAATTATAGGAGTACTCGTATGAGGCTTACAGACATACACAAAACATCAATCGGAAAATCAGGGAAGTTGTAAGGATGACAGGGTCAACTGATACAACATTCCGCTGATATTTTACGGATTTAACAGTCGTATTAATATATAAATTAATTATATTATAGTATAATTTATAACAATGGATTAATTATAAAACTTTTTCAAATTGATTTGTTTTTAAGAATATTGATACAAATATATAACATTATGCTTATTTCAAATTATTATGTAATACTCCTTACATCATTTAAAACATAATGAATAAAACAAGTTACTTAAGAATTATATAAATTGTTTACAAGCTGAACTTGCAAGTTCATACATTGTTTGCTTGTCCATACTTTTAAAGGAAAATGTACCAGCTGGAATTTGTCTAAAATTCTCCTAGTTGCCTTAATATTGTAAAGTAACTATGTGAAATATTATTTAATAAACTTGTATTGTAATAAAAATGTTTACTTTTATTGTGCACATAAACTCATACCGAATATCTTAGCTAAAAAAGGTATTATAAGTTAGTAGTAAATTAGGTTTTTCACTAATACTACACGTTATTAGTAAAAAGTATTACTAATCCTGTTAATATTATAAATGCGAAAGTTTGTATGTTTGTTTGTTACTCCTTCACGCAAAAACTGCTGAACCGATTTTCATAAAATTTGACACACACACATAGAGAGTAACTTGGATAGGATAGTTTTTATCCCGAAAAAATGTTTGTATTGGATGCCATGGGATGATTTTCGATTTTCCACGGGATCGAAATTTACGCGTGTGAAACCGCGGGGCGCAGCTATACTGCATAAGTAAAGCTATCTGTGCTGCTTTACTTTTAATTTAGGGTACGTGGGTAATATGCTCCCTATTTATTATACCGCAATATTGTCAACAGCGTGAATCGCGGTGTGTTATTTGTATGGACATTTTTATACTTAGGTGAATTTAATTAGCCTCATTACCTGTATGGCGATAATTTATATTGAAATGGCCGGTGTTTCCGTAACCGTATGTAAACTTGTAACACCAACAGTTTCCTTTTATATATTATACGGTGGTAACCGCAAATACGGGCACCACTGGCACGGAAACCAGCCGCAGTAAGTGGTCCACCAACTTCTAGGGACGGTGTTCCAAACCCCAGGATATATAGACACCGGGAAGCTCGACACGGTGAAGATCGCAGCAGACGGACGTCTTCAAGTTGTCTTGGTAGATGGTCCTCCCCAGGGGCAGGAAAAGGCAGTAGGAGACGAAAAGTTTATTATATCTTTGTTCGTTTATTGTAGGCAATCTTTGGAAACACCTGCCAGATCATCTAATTCTAGTCTCTTACCAGTCTCACTTTCAGATGACACTATTCGTGAGTGATACAGGGTACACTTTATTCCACCCCGAAGATGCTGCCACCTTGCCGTGGTGGGCCACTATATACAAGTATAAATAGAGGTCTGAGAATCAGCCAATTAGATTTTTATTATTTATTTGCATTCTTTTATTATAACAAATTTAACAAAGAGTTTTTTTTAGAATATCAATTTGTCTTTTTTTCATTGGATCCGCATATTTTTGACGTAAATAAGGTCTTTAAAATTACTTCCATAGGGACGCAATTCAAAAACCGAATGATAACAAAATCGTCGATACAGTTTCATGTTAGCTACATATCTTTCATCTCCACACAAAATTCTAATATACCCCTGGATAGCTAAAGAATTCATACATCTAACGGTAGGCTTACCTACCAATATAAGATTATCTATATTGTAAGAAACTCTAACATCTAAGAACAATTTAATACGTAGATGTCACGGTTTTATCGCTAAAATGAACTCAGTTTTAATCAAGTTGGCCGTTACCGATTTATTGCGTACCTAAGTATAAATTGTAAAGGATTTCCTTCGACAAATACTGCAGAGAACATTGTCTATGAAATTCTCTCCACATAAAACTGTTTTCAATTGTGTGTTGGGATTGTAGTTTAGTATTTCTTAAAATGTTATTCTCCATTATATTAAAACAAATGACGCGAAACAGATTCCTTTGTTCTATAATTTAGAACTGCTACCTCAAATTGTTTATGAGTCCAAATATGCACTAATCCTCAAAAATAAAAGTATAGTAGATTTTTGTAAAAGAAGCTGGCCGCCGCTCACAATTACGCTATTTATGCAAATTGATAGCTTCTCGATACTAAGTGTATGATGTTTTGATTCTTAAAAAATGTTTTTAGCGTAGAATACTTTTATTGTGTACGGCAAAGATCTAGATTATATTAATTTCTTCATTTAAAATAGTTTTAATTATACATTACTTCAGGAAGTAACGTATAATCATTGCTTGCTTGCTTGCTTGCTTTCGTGATTATTGACATTTTTAGTTTAGCCACTAGGTATATTTTTTAACATATTGGAATATGTTTTAGTGAATAATATTTTTGCAAGTGACTTAAAAATATTTTTACTCAATTATATTTCTAGCTTTACTTTTTTGATGACGGCATAGATTTTCTTTGATTTAAAACGACTGTGTATTTAAAACTTCAATGGCGGGTGATTGGATTTCAATCGAAACATAAAGTGACTTAAATTTTTTTAAACTCAAACAAAGTAAATGCTATGTGTAATTAATTTCCTTTACGAATTTTAGTAACGGCAAATATTTAATTTCTTTAAACTAACGTCAATATTAATGGACGTTCTGTCAAGGCTCAGACACTGTTTAGTGGTCTATCTTTAGATCAGCTCCATGTCATAAAAATTGTGCATTGTCATCCGATTTATTTAAGCATACAAAACTTTAGCTCCATCGTTAACCGACCTTGCAACCGTGTACTTTACAGATAGGGCAATAGAATTCATCCCCCCGCCGAAGATGCTGCCATCTTGCCGTGATGGGAAGGTTTGCGTGAGTCTGTGATCCTAAAGGCTATGCTAGACAGGGTTACCTATACCGAATAGACTTTGGAGGGGAGGCCAGACTAAGAGCAGCTCATCTGAGGGTTTCTACACATGTCCTGAATCAGCAACGGCAACGTGGATTGGGGAATGGTGGGGCCGATTTCGGACACATTTATGGAGTGCTGCTTCGGAGTACTGAGGGCAGGGGTCAGGATGGTTACCTGATCCCATCCCCGACTGTTCAGAGGCAGCTGGATAGGCCGCAAGGAGGAGAAGTCAGGCGTTTCGCCAAGGCCAGCCTGTCGCTATAGAGATCCTGTTGTCTGCAGATCCAGATAAATCAGAAGAGGGGTTTAGTCGGTATTGCACCCCCAAGTGTCTAGTTCGACATAGATCTACATCTACCACCACCCAGACTTCAGGTATCTGCTGCGTCAAAAAAGGGCAATAGAATTAATACAAATTCATATCAATCTCAATAATATATCTTATTCTCATAAATGAATGTACTCAAAGAGATATAGAACAGTAAAAACCATCTGTCTCTTAAGAAATTAAATTGAATTTCAATTCTATTGTACGAGAGTTCAAATACAGAAAGTTGAAATGGTTTCAATGTTAACTTTAGAAAATGTAAACTAGCGAATATGCTGGATCTCGGCGTTTTAAAATACAAAGTGAACCAGCATTGACTTTATTCACATGAAATCTCGGTTTCAATTGTTTGACATTTTGTTGATTGAGGTAAATCAACCTTAGAAGAATGTGAAACGCAAAGATTCAGATTTCGTGTGGTCGCAGTCCTTTAAACAACTGAAAGTCAGAACAGACATAAAAAAAACCTAATAAGTTTCTAAGTATAATTTAAAAGTACTTTTGGTTTTCAAATATGAGCTTACAATATTATCACTAGAATCAGCTTTGTTAAAGACCGCTTTGATTGAATAAAAAGGAAAGAGAGTTCAAGTGATGTTTGATCAGTGTTCAGAATGAGTTCGAGAGACTATTTTCCTATAAGACATGGACTTGTAAATAATTACTAACAATTCAAGGGATGATAGGTACCATCCCTTGAATTTTAAGTAAATTGCATTTCAAGTGTTTTGTGTACTAAAATGGAGTTTAAATATTAATATTGCTGATGCTAGCAAATATAGTAATTAATTAAGAAATATACGATTTAAAAGTTTTAGGTACAAATGCCCGGTGTGTGCTTTGTCATTTATGCTTAAGTGAAATTTAAGTGACTCGTGATTAAGTAATGGGACGAGACATCGATGGAATATAATTGGCTCCACCTTGTAAACTGACAACGTAGAAAATGGTGAAAATGTAATGAATACACATATCCTAATAATATCTACAGATCTTCCATTTCAGTTCTATTGGCTACAATTTCCGTTTAAGTTTAGTTTCGCTATGACCGTAACAAAGCGCAAGGGCAAACTCAAAAGGCAGCCGGGTCAAACTTCTCCCATGGTCAATTGTATGTAGAATTTTCGCATATGGAATGACCAGAATCTATATATTCTATTCCCAAATGGAAAGATATCTCTACAGAATATTACCGTATTATAATACGGTAGTATTCTGCTGCGGGAGAGTTTTAGCTTTGGCTTATTTTATCGCAAAGCCGTCGTATTTGTCTTCTATGAAAGGAGAGCTGGCCACCGGACACGGCGTCTGCTGTTCGGCCTATCGTGCTATTGAGTGAAGTTGGCAAGGTTCTGGAGCTGATTCTGGAATTCTGATTCGTACCATACGCATTACACGGAGGAAGGCCCGGGACCTAACATTTCAGACGCACAATTCATAGTTTTAAATTGTGGATATCAATGAACGTCAGTGATCACGGGGTCCGACTGCTCATTTGGCCTTCTGCTTAAAAAATAATTCGTTTAATTAAATATTAGCTTCCTTTACATACACATTACATACATAACACAACATAATTAGTGATTATTGTAAGTCAATTGTAAGATATAGTGATAGTACACTAGTAAATTGTTTTAAGCTTTCACGATTTGTATTCATATTTGTATACTGTAAACGTACGAGTAGACTACTCGTGACCACGGCCGTTGCATCGCGACCGAAACGTCGAGAATCGAGGTAAATACTTCGATTTTATAATGCGATTAAGTCCCGTTTACAGTATACAAATATGAGTACACTAGTACATTACCCAACTATATCTTTGCTAGTTTACGTGGCATTCTCGTAGAATGCTCCCAGTTGCCGAGATTTTTCGACCTCTTCAACATTTGACATTTGACAACATTTGATTTTTCTATTAATTTACATAAAAACAGTAAATAATATACAGTATACCTTTCTCAAGAATCACTTTTTCTATTGTTGAAAACCGTATAAAAAAAGGAGAAAAAATAGCAACACATCTGCATAACAAATATGCGGATGTCCATTGACGTCACCACCAAAAGATTTGGTAGTAGCACCAAATCTTTTAGTGGTGAGATCATATTTGCTCTCGTATACTAAGGATTTCATTAACAATTCAAATTAAATCAAAAGAAGTCGGAAGCGGAAATTCTAATTTCAATTTGTGAAATTCACTCAGATAGAAAATCAGAACTTTAAACAATTTACTTAGAACAATTTACAAAGATTGAGATTTCTCATAACTGCATTTATTGCAATCTTCTTCGTCTTCTTCGTCTACAACCTGTAACCACCCACTGCTGATTGAAGGTCTCCTTCATTAACTCTATTTTAAAGTACCTATTTAATTTGATTTTATGTAGAATATCTTTCTTATTTTTCAGCGAAAACTAAATAAATGTGTTGATGGATGAAAAAATTTTGTGTCAAAGATTATAAATAGTAAGCGGTAATGCCACGCTGTATCCATGCATGCAGGCGGATTAGGCAGGCAAGTCCGGGGAGGTACCTCTTGCTGACACGAACCTGGTGTAAAGTGACAGCTGTCGAGTTTCGTGCGATATTAAGAAACTGGTGGTCCATGAAGAAGGGAGGAGGAAGTAGGACACCAAATATGTATCACTACTATACGGATGTACCTATATGCGCGTCGGTAATCTACAAATATAGACATGGATTTCTAAACTTAATAAGCTTAAATTAGATATCTTTTATTTCTTTTAGATAGGACATTAATTAAAGCATGAACGTTGTAAGCATTTCTTTGCTGTCACTTAGATGTTTAACAATAGGAGTCACGTCGCAACTCAAGAGTCTTAATCAAACAGGGGTATTGATTATACACGAAATTGGGTTCCTGGAGAGTTGTCACCGTTGTCCTTTTATCTGAAGGATTCAAAGGCGCTAGTGACTTTGATGAGGAGCTTGTTTGCCTGAAAATGTGTTTTATGCAGGAGATATATACGTAAATTACCGTAAAGTTATTGACAGCGTTGTAGCCAGCCCTGTTGGTGATTTTTCATATTTTTTCCATACTTAATATTATTCACGACATTGGAATTGACTTTTTTTATAATATTTAGTTCGCTAAATCGATTGTTCAAAAATATCACATATGCATTCAAATATTTTAGTTTATAGTGGATAGCTCATTTAAAACATTTTCAGGCTGTTACTGTTGATCCCATTGATGTGTCTGCACATGTTTACAACATCAAGTCCGATTCGAAATTGTTATTTATGGAATGGGATGTGCAGTGATCCTTGCGTCCTAGTTTAGCTAATATTTTCTATAATATATTCGAAATTAATGATTAGGAGTCGACATAGGCTCAGTTACATTTGTGTTTATAAAAAAACTAGCTGCGCCCCGCGGCTTCGCCCGCGTAAATTTCGATATCGTGGAAAATCATTCCATGGCATCCCTCAGGAACATTTTTTCGGGATAAAAGCTATCCTATGTTACTTCTAATACCTCCAAGAACATGTGTACAAAATTTCATGATGATCGGTTGAGCAGTTTTCGCGTGAAAGGGTAACAAACAAACTTACATTCGCATTTATAATATTAGTAGGGATATAATAATCTATTTTATATTAAATTTGTTCTTAGGCACATGAAAAATCTAAACAAAGATTGAGGAAAGTGACAGATAGAAAATACTTATATTACTTATAATAAATAAAACTCTTCATTTTTTTTACTTTAAATTACACTTTTGTGGTATAGTAGTTTTAAAGCCTGTATGGAGTAAATTTTCTTTTATATGGATCAGAAATCAGCTACCTTATTACTAATTGCAGGAATATAATTAATATTAAGTTTTGAATATAAGATGCAATCTCTTCTCATAAATTAATATAGAAGACTCGCTCGAAATGAAACAGAACCGTATTATTCATCTTATGTTTCAGAATATGAAACGTTAGATATAAATTTCCAAGCATAGAATATTTATTCCTCCGAAACGACTTTCGGTTATCATGACATTTTCTCGGTCGGTATAAGAATAATTCTTGAGGTTACTTAACGTTTAATAACGCGGATCAAACCGCGGGTCGAACTTAAACAATACATTATATTACATCTACAAACTCGTCTCATCATGTTTCCTCGGCTTGAACTTAACGCCGTATGTTGAATCTCTTGAAAGCACTGCAATTGTCTTGACATCTGTCTGTTAGTGAATTAATACTTAGCTAATGAGAAATAACGTACATATTTGTGACGTAATCGATATAGTATCGTGAACGTTATGTTGCTTTGTTATGAAAAGCTCGCAATAAGTTGAAGGTCTTAAAATCTTTTAATGTGTCAAATCTTCTTAAATTTTGTTTTATTTTTTATAATACTTACTAGGCAGATATTAGTAACAAATTTTAAATTTTAGCATAGCATTCAATTTATGAGTGTGATAGGCATCTGAACATCCCATATATAACAGTTCAGTGTCGGACCTGATGGTGTGAACATAATTATGCAGATACAGCGGCTGGGCCAAATTTAATAGCGTGAATACATAATGAATGACAATGCAGTAATTGATACTTAGCCCCACAGTAAAATCAAAATATTTAAACGCAAATGTCTTTGAAAAATGGATTACTCAAAATAAATTTTAAATGTTCCCTGTCTCAATTCAGCGTAATGTAACTATTCCTAAGGGCGGAAATAAATGTGAATAATCACCTGAAGGATCCGGGTGTGCTGTCAGTTAACTTACGGTAAGTTACATAAAACACATTTCACGGCAAACGAGCTTCAAATAAAAGGACATACACTCGAGGAACTAATTTTCATGTAAACTCAATACCCTTGTTGGTTTAGACGTGCGTGGTTAGAGAGTTGCGACGTAACTCATTGTTAAGCATCAAAGCCACAGAGCAGAGAAATACTTATAAAGTTTGTGACCTTTAATTTGTGTCGAAACTAGAATAAATTTTCGTCTATAAAAGTTCATAATACTTTTGTAATTTGAGGTTTTGTATTAAGTTTACTATTGCATAATGTTCTTCCATTTGTTTATATATGTAGTCTTAAAAGAGTTTATAGTATCTATTATATAAATCCTCTACTATCACAAAATCTTTTTTATTTTTTTTACAAACCACACTTTTTAAGCTTTACTTAAAAGGGGTTTATATATCTATACAAATAATAGATCCATGAAATCAAAGCAGAATCATGTAATAATAGTAAAAGAAGTCGACTAAAAGAAGAAAATGATCTTATTAAATTGTATCTGCTGTTCATTTTATTAGATTTCCCCCAATTTGCTAAAGAACCGCCCTTGACTTGTTTTGCGTTAGCATGAATTGTTAATGAAGAAATTAAATAAATCCTTTTTTATTGGTTTCTTATTTTAATAGAACATGTTGTAACTCATATTAGGCTTAACAAGCTGCTGCGAAAATCGTAGTGTGTATCTGGAATGTACTGGCAATATGAATACGCCCATAGAATTAAAAAATAAACTTAATTAATAATGACCTATAATTTATCAAATACATTAAAGTTTCACAGATTAATTTATTAATAACTGTATAGTTTCATTCTGTAATGAAATAAAAAAAGCTTCTTATTCCAATAAAATGAAGGCTTTCTTCTTCTGATTTAACGCAAAGCAAAGGAAGTAATATATTATTATTTATTATATTACAAAACATTGAAATAAGTTCAGCTCCAATTAGCAGCAAACCGCAAGGTGTGTTTACGCCTAGTCAGCAAACTGTTGTGTGGTTTGGTTAAGCTGACTCATGCATTCTCGTGTTTCTGGATAATTATTAATTATTGCTCAGTATTCATTCAGCTGCAATTAATGCAAACATACGTACTCGTTATACAATATTTCGTGTTAGTTATTATACTTGAAGGAGATTAAGGTGAATTAGGTACTTATAACACCTCTTTAAGTATATCCATACTTATACTGTGCAGTCGCGACCTGTAACTCTTTTGATTCCACCTTCCCATCCTAATAGGCCTTGCTCTAATTTTATTTTAATAACAGTCCGGAGTCAGGAAGTTGGTGTTATACCCCCGTGTCTCGGAGAGCACGGTAAGCCGTTGCGCGTCGGTGTGCCTGATTTCTCTCCGTTCGTGTCGGACTGCCGCTCCATCGGAATATGAGAATGATGGAATAGAGAGTGTAGGTTTCATATTCAGGTTCACCGTTTATGCTTCAGGTTCACTGTTCATGTGAATTCGTTCACGACGGTATTAACCGTAAACGTCCCATTCCGACATGCGCAGTCTTTTTCGATGTAGCTAAAGCTTTCGACAGAGTTTGGCATGAAGGCCTAATCTGTAAACT